>QFEN01000508.1:98748-111862 GCA_003316125.1 Auricularia polytricha
TGCACAGACAGTATGCTGGCTCACACAAAAGGTGATCTCTGCCCGATCCTCTCGCAACTATACACGGCACTGCCAGCTTGCCTGACCTCACAAACTAGTGTCTGGTTACATGTAAGCGCCGCTGGGGTCACTGGCAAGAATAAGATCGATAAAGCTTGTGCCCAGGTTGGAGAAGGTTGTGCGGAGAAAACAAAAAACAAACGACGCCAGCAGGATTTGAACCTGCGCTCGGAAACCGAAACAGATTTCTAATCTGTCGCCATAACCACTCGGCCATAGCGCCTTATGATGACCTCTTTGGCTTTCATTGAAGAGCATCTTTTCCCTATAATAATTTAGGTCGAATGGATGTACCCCGTCCGCACTTCTCTTGGCACCCGCCCTCAGACCAGGGTTTAGAAGTTTTGAAATGCAAGTGTGCCCGCCTCGGGTTGGCACATGTGGAGAGGACAGAATGAGATCAAGAGTTGAAGCCGATCACAGGGACTCTGCGTTATCAACACACTTCATCATCGTAGACGCCACAATGAAATGTCTCCCACTCAACGGCGGCCAGCCGCTCAAGTTCATCTGAGGGAATCGGGATGGCGAGAATGGTACAGGCATTGATGATGGCATCGTATCTTCCTGGGGCATTCCTTCCGAGAGCCGCAATAGATGATTGTGGCAACACCATCCCAGACGTTTTCACTGGTATCTCGCACACCGGCATGTGCAGCTCTTCTGAATGGCTTTACGGATATGTGAGTCCGAGCGACTCGTGAACAGAATATGGGTCACAGGGGATCAGGTTCGCGAAGAGTCTGCACAAGATGTTGTGCGCGAAAAGACATGCGGACGCGCAGTGAACGTCCAAAATTACAGGTAAGCAAGAACCTTGCAATCAACTTGGGTAAATCACCATAAGTCATCGGGCATATCGCAAGGACAATATTCATGATTTTATTAACATATTCCAGCTCGATTGCTGGTGATACGCAAACTAGATGGAATTGCTCACCATCAATAGAGTGCACAGCGACAGACTTCACGCACGCCAATTGAGAATGCAAGGCATTATGGACTGGCGTAGCCAAAAGCATATACGGATATAGTGATAATTTTGGGTGCATGTACTTGCTCTATTCCACATGAATAGCAGCATGGAGTAAGTACGATGAGTACGAAGCGCCTAGTTACCACCCATCTCCTTGGCAAGCTGCTCAGCCTTGGACTTGACGTCCTCGATCGTACCAGCCTGTTCAGCGCGTCAGCGGACATCATGGCGGACATCATGGCGGACTTGGAGATGTTGTACGTACCATGTAGAATGCCGATTCAGGGAGGTTGTCATGTGCTCCGGCAAGGATCTCCTTGAAGGAACGGATAGTATCCTTCAAAGGCACAAGCTTGCCTTCGTAACCGGTGAAGACCTGTGCGACCTGGAAGGGCTGCGACATGAAACGTTGGATTTTGCGAGCACGCTCGACCTGCTCTACTGTCAGCATCCAGTTCTATATCAGGTTGAATGTGCACAAACCGTCAACTTGTCTTCTTCCGACAATTCGTCCATACCCAGAATGGCGATAATATCCTGAAGAGACTTGTAGTCCTGAAGAATCTTCTGGACAGCGGTAGCAACCTCGTAGTGCTCCTGACCAACGATACGGGGGTCGAGCATACGTGACTTGGAATCAAGGGGGTCGACAGCGGGATAGATACCAAGCTCGGCAATACCACGCGATAACACAGTGGTGGCGTCCAAGTGAGCGAAGGTAGTGGCAGGAGCGGGATCAGTCAAGTCATCGGCGGGCACGTAGACAGCCTGTACGGAAGTGATTGAACCCTTCTTGGTGGTAGTAATCCGTTCTTGCCTATACTCAAGTTCAAATTGATATTAGGGTGAGCACAGAAACGGACATACATGCCACCCATATCAGTGGAGAGCGTGGGTTGGTAACCGACGGCAGAGGGAATACGACCAAGTAGGGCGGACACCTCGGAACCAGCTTGGGTAAAGCGGAAAATGTTGTCGATGAAGAGCAACACATCCTGACCTTCCTCGTCGCGGAAGTACTCGGCGATAGTGAGGCCAGTAAGAGCCACACGGGCACGGGCACCAGGGGGCTCGTTCATTTGACCGAAGACAAGAGCTACCTTGGAGTCACCCTCGAGGTTGATGACACCGGTTTCAATCATTTCGTGGTACAAATCGTTACCCTCACGAGTACGCTCACCGACACCTATCCAAAAACGATAATGAGGTCATGATGCGACACAAAGTTTGAAAGTAAACTAACCGCAGAAAATGGAAAAACCACCGTGAGCTTTGGCAACGTTGTTGATGAGTTCCTGGATCAAGACAGTCTTGCCGACACCAGCACCGCCGAATAGACCGATCTTGCCACCACGAGCGTAAGGAGCAAGCAGGTCAACGACCTTGATACCAGTCTCCAAAACCTCAGCGGTGGTTGACTGGTCAACGAAGGGAGGAGGATCGGCGTGAATTGGGGAGAGCTTGACGCCCTTAATGGGACCACGCTCGTCGATGGGTTCACCAATGACGTTCATGATACGACCGAGAGTTGCGGTACCCACAGGAATTTGTATGGGAGCACCAGTGTCGACAACCCTTTGACCACGAACAAGACCCTCAGTACCGTCCATGGCAATGGTACGAACGGAGTTCTCGCCAAGATGGGATGCGACCTCGAGAACGAGGCGGCCACCGTGGAAGTCCTGAACCTCCAGTGCATTGAGAATGGGGGGGAGAGCATCGGTCTCAAACTGAACGTCGACGACTGCACCAATGACTGTTTTTACAGTGCCAATAGCCTCCTTCGCCTCTGTTGCATATGTACGCACTATGACCCGATTTGGTCCGGATGGAATAAAAGACAAGAAAAAGCCAATAAGACATGGTCAGTGAGAGAAACTATGAGTCGCAGACTGGCAACTCACCGGGTTGGGGTGCTGAGGTGCGGGAAGGACGAATGACTGAGTTTTGTTTTGACACGGAAGAAGTAACAGCGACGCGCAACAATGAAGGAGTTGCGGTTGCAATGAACCGAGAGTTCTTTGCACTGTTGACTGCTCTCCGTGAGATGCGGGTGACGCCGCGAGTGGTAAGCATTGCGGGGAACGACGATGAGACGAAGACGACGACGAACGGAATGTAAGATTTGGGTCCAAGAAATACCCGCGGCAACTTACGAATTACACCATCCGAGAATTACCGATTCAAGATTCACGTCAAAGACACAACACCCAATACGCGAAAGATCAGATGAACGGACATCGAAGAGAAAGCTAGGTATGTCACGAAATTGATCAAGGTGCTTAGGGCTACTTCAGTTTTTGTTATTGTCATGGTGGTCTCGCAGGTTCAGAATGCCTGCCCCCTTCTGATGCCAAAGAGGCCAGAATTCACTTTCCTGCGAGCACAAGCGCATCGAGGTCACAACCACTCAGGATATTCGACCTAGCCTTCATTTCCATTCTAAATTGTTGTGTATCACAACTATGTTTGACCTTGCTGTCAACCTATCTCCTGCTACCTGCGCATACATAGGGATTTGTCAGTCCTGGGACTCGCGTGTGCACATACGGTACACCTTGGTCCCGTTCCCCATCGACTACGACGGGTTGACTCATATAGCAGTCATCTCCATCCTTGGATAAAGAATGCTATGGCAATCCACATATTCGCTAATAAAGTTTTGAACATTCTGTGTAGCTTGGATCAAGATATCCATAACCTAATAACCTAAGCAGCTGGACGCCCTCATATGCAAACTAGACAGAACCTCGACAGATACCCTAAGTCAGTTTACCAGTGAAACTAAATCTTGAAGCAGAAGCACAGTTTTCGAGCCACCTTTATTGACACGGGGGTGAACATTGAGAAGGGGATGGTCCACTTGCAGGACCGAACTCGATCGCGTGAATTCTTTGAGAAGCCAGTCCACCGTAATCAGCAGCCACAGACGCGTCACGTCAGTGTTCCCACGGTGACGCGTATTTCGACGCGACTGGCAGCAAAGGCTCATCACTAAAGTCTGTCATGGCTACATTTGTAGCCACTGGACTGCTTGGGCCCGGCCCCTCGACCTCGTTGCTTGGCTCGTCACCCACGACAGATGGGCTCAGCTCTGGATTCATATCGAATGGCCTTTTGGGCGGACTGTGTACTGCCCCAACTCATGGACAACCAGAAGAACGAGTGCAGGAGCTTGAAGGCGTAGATGGGCAGAGTGCACATGAGCAAGCAGATAAGAAGAACGCATTTCGACCAAACGGATTGCTGGGATCGCAGGATGTGGACGGATGTGAGTTGACATGCACTCCTGTGGTTTGCTGCTGACTCTTAGTCTTTCAGCCCAAACCTATACTTTTACACCAAGTGGGATGTCATGTGAATCACAAGGTCGGGTATTTGCATGTTCTAATTTTGCTCGTTGACTTATTACGGCCCTCCAGATGATCACTTCCCTCCCATATCAGACATCCTGGGTATCATTCCAAAGGGTCCTCGCGACACCGTATCTTCATCCTCCAGGCCATTCATCCCTACCCATATACGTGCTTCGCTTCGTGCTACAACATATGATGGAAATGCAATACATATAGGGCGAAAGCGGTACATAGGGACAGCACAGAAGGCATGATGCGAATGCATTCCCTACCTTCTCTATGCTCATTGCATTCAGATTTATTCTGCTCCAACACGATTGAACAATCTATTGGACGTGCCTATACACAGACTCAAGGACGAGCTATCGGCTGCTACTGCTTCGAAATTGTCAATTAAGTGTGTCTTTTGTGACTTCATTGGGAATACGACCTCATATTTTCTCTCAGGCAAACCACTACTGGAGTGTCCCAGTCACACAAGCCCTCAAGCCCAGTGCCAGAGGATACACTTTGGGTTGATCGATACCGCCCTCGAAAATTCACAGAACTGTTAGGTAACGAGCGTGTTGCTCGTGAAACAATGGCTTGGGTAAAGCAGTGGGACTGGTGCGTATTCGGTAAGAAGAAGAGCAAGAAGAGGCTACGAGAAGATGATGAGAACTATAACCCTGACGATGAATACCACCGGCCACGAGAAAAGGTAATGATTCATATAATGCAACAGAATGTGCACAGTTATTTATTCGTGGCCTTGACAGCTACTACTAATATCCGGTCCCCCTGGGCTTGGCAAGACGACATTAGCTCATGTTGTCGCGAAGCAGGCGGGATATGAAGTAATGGAGATAAACGCGAGGTCTGTTTCTCCAACAGAACTTTCGGTCTAGTGCTCACTCACCACAGTGATGCGCGCTCAGCACAGGTCATCGACGAGCGAATACGACCGGCGCTGGAATCAGGGTCTGCAGTCGGAAGCGTGAAACCTATGTTACTCATCATCGACGAAATAGATGGGGCCACAGGAGGCGGGGACAACGTATGCGTTATGAATGATCCTGATTGTGATCGCTGACGCATCTTACCAGTCAGGTGGATTTGTGAACAAGTTGGTCTCGCTCACCTTTGACAAGCCGAAGAACAAACGCAAGTTTTCCACTTGGAATGATGACACTCACTCGAACTTATTTTGGCAGGGGCAGGGAAAAAGAACGACCAGAAAGACAAGCGTCCACTTCTTCGCCCGATAATATGCATCTGTAATGACCAAAATGCGAATACACTTGCCAAACTCCGTCCTCACGCACGCCAAATCCGGTATACGAGGCTTGCTGACAGTCATATCGTCAAGCGTCTCCGCGAGATTTGCGAGTTGGAGGGGTTGCGAGCTGACACCAGGGCACTGAGTACCTTGGTTGGTGTGGCCAAAGGCGATCTTCGAGGTTGTCTCAATACTCTGCAGGTATGTATTGACATGGTGTGCCACTACGCTTACAAAATACTCAATCTTCATAGTTCATAAAGTCTCGCGATGATGAGGTAACCGAACCTCTCATTCGCCGTGCTACAGTAGGCATGAAGGAGGGGGACACTACCGCAACTTCCGTAATCAACGAAATATTTGCCCCTTTATCCCGAAAACGTATCAAGGAGCTTGGTATGGGCGAAGAAGAAGAGGCGCGATATGTGAACCGCCTAAGCCATACAATTGAAGGATTGAATAATCCTGCAAGTATAGCAAATGGTCAGTGCAAATTCCGCACCATCTATTACATTCATTTACCCAAGGATAGGCTGTTTTGCGCATTATATCAATTGCCACCGGCACGATGCGAACTTGAACCACTACGAGAAGGCTGGGGAGTGGCTGACTACCTTCGACTCCTTTTCATCGGTCATGTATACGGACGGGGACTTCGCGCTGCATACATACCTGTCATATTTTCTGGTCCCTTTCCATCCCCTGTTCCGAGAGCGAGGGGAAAAGCGGGTAGAACGAGATAATTCGGACTGGGATGTGAGCGTTTACTTTCTCACATGATTACAAGATATTCATTTTCAGTAGAACTTCCAGCTGACGCGTGCAAACGAAGAAATTTATAAATCGTTATCGAATGGTATTCGCTCTACCGGTCGGACTGCAGGGGCCAACAGACACCTCGTCACAGGTCAAGTCTTACCACTCGAATTTGCGCCATTCATCAATCGTATAATATCCCCTCCTTTGCGACCAGTGAGTGGATCGTGCCACACTTGCTTGCCATCTCAAGATATGTTTCAGGTCAACAGTCAAGTAATCAAGCCGCAGGAAAGGGCCTTGCTCTTGCGCTTGGTGGAGATCATGGTGTCTTTCGAACTTCGCTTTGTGCAAGAGAAAGCTGAGGATGGCCAAAATGTGTACAGGCTTGACCCGTGAGTTCTGCCACAGTCTACCGATGACGCATCCCTCGCCGTCAACTGATTCAACTTATCCACGTAGTCCAATCGATGTTTTTATTACCTACGACGGCAAGCGCGCCGCAGATATTGCAGTCTCTCGGTTTGCTGTTCGACAGTTGGTCGCAGCTGAGGTTTGAGACTTTGGATGAATATCAAATTATCTTTCTGACTTGACCCCCAAGATCGATGCCGCACTCGTCGCAAAGCAAGCAGATGCGGTAGAGAGAGGAAAGGAACACGCAAAAGCCAACTTCTTTAAAACGTCAGTCTATCTGTTCATTCAGTGTCTGCGTCGCTCATTTTGACCATTAGCTCAAGGAAGAGCGACACGGAAAATGTCGACGAAGCTCCCGAGCCCATGGAAGTCACAAAAGGTAGAGATGAACTGCTCCGCTTGGATGCCTCTTCTGAGCCAGGCCCCCAAAACAAACGAGCACGCACTTCTGAGAAAGTTGACATTGCAGACAAGGTTAGGATGAAGTACGTATTGTGCAGATCATCTGCTGAATTCGTCAACTAGCCGCCTGTGGACTTCTTTGGAAGGCCGATCGCTGTGAAGACAGATTTAAGGAGGTCGTCGACGTCGAAAAAGGTAATCCCTGATTTTCGTGTTGCATATAAGCATCTCGAAGGGAACTCGGCGGCCGTTCGACGGCCAACAAAGGTTTCATCGTTTCTTTGATCAAAGCCGGAGTTATTGTACCAGATAGAATCATCCATAGCATACAGTAGAACTTGATCTTGTACAAGAAGTATATCAGGAATCAGAACATCATTTTCGGCCCTAGGATTATAGCAAACACTGAAGTACCAAATAATACAGAGGTATGCACAAGATGTAACGAGGATGTAAGGTGTATAAAAGATATAACAATGAATATCTAAACTGCAACACAAACTGAGGACAAAGAACCGGAAATCCGAGGAGATTTTTTTGTGGGGGAATTACGCTTTTAGGTGAAGTGACTACTAGGGCAACACCTATAGAACATAGCGAAAATCGCGATTTTGTTTGTCCGTGAGATCGAGGAAGGCTTTATCCACCCTCCTCTCTACGCCCGATTCGTCCAATATGTACACCGCACCGTGCTTGTCATCGGGGGTTTCACGGTCTCGTTTCGTGTTATCACTGGCAAGCATGAAACGAAGAACCACCATGGCGATACCGGCAGCAAAATTGCATGATGTGATCACAGCCCAAGGAACGTGATTCCTATATCAAGTTTAGCGTGACCTGTGTGATCAATGATGCCGGACAGTGAGTCATGAACGCACCTGGGTTGATACTGTGCCTTCCACATAAACTGACTAACGGCATTGCCAATTGCGTATGAGCACAGGACGATGCCATTGGTGGTGATCCCTGTGCAGACGTTAGTGAGCCTGTGGCTATATGCGGCAAAAATAAACTGCCATACGTTTCGTGTGTCCGGATGTTATTGAACTTACCCAACCAAGGAAGATAGTGAATGGCGCAATCGCAAAGACTGAACGATAAAAATGAAAAGTCCGTTAGTGGTTTCCGCCTCGAGGCGTTTCCCCGAATGAAGTCACAAAACGTACTCGAAATCCAGTACGAGAATAGTAAGCCTATTTTGTTGGAGAACGGAAGTGTGCTAACTAGTATCGCGCCGAGTATCGCGGGGATATACATTAGCACACCAGCATATGACCTGCCGATGGATGGTTGTGAAGCAAGAACCACTCCCAGCCAAATGGTGAGAACTGCATTGCACAGTAATATGAGAAAGATATCGTACAACACAAAGAAACGACACACTTTCGACCACACCATCGACACATCCAAGGAGAGTTGTCTGGATATCGTTGAAACCAAATTGTGCGACAATTAACTGGCGTTGATTAGTGAGCTAAGATGCGTCAGTATGTAAGCTCGAGTTATTTAACAATGCCTTACAGAATTCACAATGTTTCTAAAAAAAACACGCGAATGCTTAGATACGTGAATATGTAATGGTTCAAAAACGTACGCAGACCCTGCAAAAAATGCCATCAACCACGTCTTGGGATCCTGGATGGTTTCGAGGAACCTGTCGAAGAGAAAATGACATGGTGCCATCGCGAACAATGGATATTTCAACTGACTGTTCCGTCTTGAAATGCTTGTTCTCTACGCCACTTTGATTCACTTGAATTCTGCGAATCGCCGCGACTCTCTCTTCTGGAGTTAAGAACCAAGCGGTCGTGGGCGAATCAGGGAAGAAAAACCTTGTTAAATCGAAAGGTGTGAATAGGGAATCTGCATGACGATCGTGATTAGTACGCACCAGAAGAGCACGGAGGTGATCAATGTAATGATACCAGTGATAATCATGAGCCTTTTTGCGATCAGTAAGGTACTGCTCCCGAATCATGTAAGATTGTATGACTCACCATTGCCAGGGCATGAAGGAGGTCGTATGCGTGTGGAGGAGGCCATAGCTGACGAAACCCAGAATGATCACAGCGAAACCGTTCATCAAGACTGAAGAAAATGAGACAGAGAATGAACAAATGAATCCAGAACGTACACCAATAACCGACACGTCTCGTTTGCTCAGCATGTGTGTAGAACATTGAGGTGACAATCATGAAGCCGGGGGTGATAGCACCTTCGCATATTCCCAGCAATAAGCGCACCGCGAACAATGCTCTGAAAGATTTGCAAGCAGCATGACATAGTAGGACCACGGCCCACAGGAAGATATTGATGCTGAATGCCCGTCAGAACAAGGAATATACTGCATGTCATTAACGCTTGGCGTACCTCATCCATTTTCCAACAGGGAAGCGCTGCAATGCTAAGTTCTGAGGGTATTGAAAAACGAGGTAGCTTAGATAAAATATCGTGCCAAGCCAGTCGAACTGATTAGTAGTTAGATGTGCGTCCTCGCTGACATAGCGATAGGTTAGTGCACGCAAACTTGACAACATGTGGGTAACACGCACATTATCCCCAGCACCGCTGCCTCTCCCAGAGTGGTTTTATCCATGAACGTGATTCTACAGAGGACATTGAGCCGAAACATAGTAGTTGGGTGGTAAGATACTCACAAGTACATGACTGTTCATGGCACATGCGTCTTCATTAAGCGAACAGCTTCCGAGTCGAGGATCTCAAAGACTTACTACACATGAATGGCATAATATGCCAATCAATCTTGGCCCTATGAGAACCTATGAATGGAAGGTCTGAGTGGTACTGGGGATGAAATGACATACCTCAGCCGAGAGGCCTCTTGTGGAGTGAGGGAGCTGTCTGTCTCAGCAATCAGCTGAGCACCGACATCGACGTCGTAGCTGTGCACTGTACTCGATGCATGCGTATTATGATCTTCCCTTTTCTCAGAACTGTCGCTGGCTGAGTCCATGGTTGATTGGGGAAAGAAGGGGGTGAGTTTGCAGTACAGTTTATAAGCTCCTCTGCCGCGCCTTTACGGCATTTTTGATCAATGAAGCGTGGGCGATCCAGTGACTAGGTTAGTGGGTGCCGGCGGGTGCAGAAGCCATCTGGAGCTGAGGGTATCATCCGTTGTCAACGGCACGTTGGACACGAAGAAGCGCTATTAGATGTCTTGAGAATAGAACTTGGAAGCTCTCGAAGATGAGAAGACCCAACTCTTGCCAAACTTGCATTCACAAAATCCACTGAAACTTAGAATTTGGCACAAAAACCAACGAAATTGCTCGCAGGTTCATCTGCGTTGCTTCCTTGCCCTTCACTTCCATCCGTCGCAATCAGAACCTTCCACAAATACGTCGTCCCCGCGTGCGTCGTGGAACAACGCAGATTGATCTGAGCTCACGAAGCTGCGAAGGAGACTGCATTCGATCTCATTCCGTCTGTAGAAAAATCTCAGTTTGTCACCAATACTAGTTTCTGTGTTGAGAGACATCACTTAGTGGTCTATGATGTCTGATTCACTGCAACATTTTGATGGAACTCAGCCTGACATGAAAGAGTGGGTTCTTGAGGCGGAGACAGAGTATAGGTTCGAGCTCGATCCTGGTACCTCCCTAGCAATCAAGGTACGTTGGTCTACAACCACCAGGCAAATTCATTCCAGGCCGCCCCGAATCTTCTGAACCCGCTCCTCAGCTGGCTCGTGGACAGGCCGAAGTCTTCGGCGCAGAACTTGCAGAGGGAAAAACATATCTTTTCGGGACCGAATGCAGGGCCGCAGTCTTCACCTGGCAGGGTTGTACTTTGGAGATGAGTGTCACAGCTCGTGTCATTGCTCACAACTCGTGTCGCTGATCTATTCGTTTAGTACATTACAGGTCACCCCTCCACCGAATATGTATCTGAGGAAACCCCTATGGCGGCATATGCAAATGTACACATTGCGTTCGAACAAATGCGTGTCAGAGCACTCCGTGTTTTGCATGGGTCTCCTGCTTCAGATGATGATGCAAATGCCAACGCAGAGCCACCAAGAGTCCTTATTCTTGGTCCCGAGAACTCAGGAAAGACGACAGTATGCAAAATTCTGACAAATTATGCTGTTAGGGCAGGGCAGAACTGGTCCCCGGTATTGGTAAATGTCGATCCGAGTGAGGTAAGCATGCGAGGAAAGGATCTATCTTTTTTGTGTTGAGTCGCAAGTCAGGGTGGTTGGGCAGTTCCTGGAGCAATTTCGGCCGCTCCAATTCGCAGTCCTATAGCTACAGCATCACCTGCTAATCCTCTTGGCTCTGCTGCCACATCAGCTCCTACCGCGCTCTCTTCGAACGCATTGATACCGCTGAGCTATTGGTACGGACATGCAGACACTAAGCGGAATCCGGTTCTACTAGACCGACTTATCCGAAATCTGGGAGAAAATATCAGAGAAAGAGATAACGATGATCCGGAGGGTGCGAATAATTAGTTTCTGTCTCAAGTGCAAAACAATCAATAATCGTGGATCTCTAGCGCGCGTGTCGGGCTTAATTGTCGACACCCCATCATCTTTCGCATCTAGTTCTGGTATCGCGCCAGACAACAGGCATACGCTCATAAAAGCATGTGTCGATGCTTTCAGAAGTGCGATTTATTGAATGCATTGGTACTTCACCTGACTCAATGATAGTCAATATTATTCTCGTGGTTGGACACGAAAAGTTGACCATTGAAATGCAACGGCTATTTGGCAACCGGTTTACAGTGGTCAAGATACCAAAGTCAGGAGGAGTACGTGCTCTTATCGATCCTGTTTAATTCGTGCCTCACAACTCCCGACCAGGTCGTTGAATTGGACCATAGTTATCGGGAACGCGTGCACAAGTACCAGTTGCATACTTACATGTACGGCCAAAAAATAGACCCACCCCCTGGCATAACCTCCGCAATGGTTGGAGGCGAAGCGGTCGCAGATCTCGTCCTTTCGCCATCCTCATGCATCGTCAAATTCGGGGATTTGTCGATCTATCGCATCGGTGCCGGTAGGCAATGTTTCTGCATGCATCAACACGTGGCTGATCTTCGAGACCGCCCGCCTTAGAGAGCATGGCTCCCTCTTCCGCATTGCCTATTGGTGCTGCACGCATGCTGTCGGAGATGCAGCCCGTGCTCGTCGATCCTGCATCCAGTAGTTCGGGCCTTCTTAATTCCATCCTCGCCTTACTTGCACCCTTCAACCCGGATGAGTCCGAGCGCTACGACGAAGAAATCTTGGACTTGAGTGTGGTCGGCTTCCTTGTTGTGTACGTCTTCTTGCATTTTGCTGCGTGGTTCCGGATATTTTTTCTTTCTCTTGCCGTTGCCGTAGCATGCATTGCTTACTCTTGCCTCGTCCATGTAGTAACAACATTGATACTATCAATCGAACGATGACGATACTGGCGCCCAACCAAGGATTACTTGTTGGCAAGACAGCTCTTTTTGGGTCCTTTGATTGGCAGGAATAACTTCGAACGAAAAAGACTTTATGGAATCATCATTTGAGGATTCTTGTACATGGAGTCGAACCCATATTTCCACAAGCTTCGCAATGTGTGCGGTTCCCAACAGTTCTGATTTTCGGTTTGGAGCGGGATAAGTGTTTGACAGTTGTTACTACGTGCCAAACCTCCTCTACCAGGCAAACGAACTTCACCCGCTTTGATCACGACAGAAGCGATTCCCCCCTGCAGAGTGCATACATTCACAATACACTAGTACAGTGCAGTCAAGCCTGGAGCAGCGTTCTTCGAGCCGAAGCTCCCTACCGACCTCAAAGTCATATGGCAGATCGATGATACTACAGGTACACAGTGTGCTCCAAGTAGGCCATTCAGTTGTATTGTCTCATGTCTCATAGGAACG
>QFEN01000508.1:113056-134645 GCA_003316125.1 Auricularia polytricha
TCATTGCAATGCCGGTTGACCACAGGACAAAATTTGTCGGGATCTCATGTGCAGTAATGATCCCGTCTGGCGACCGCACGGTGTACATGACGTGATCAGGGTGGACGGCACTGACTCTAGCAGAAGTGACTAGGTCGACGCGATCACGACGGAACTTTTCCTGATAGAGTCGCTCAGTTGGAGTACTTTGAAGAAGTTATCCATACCTCGGCATATTTTGAAATGGCCTCCGAATACTGCGCTCAAAGTAAGGTTTACACATGAAGTTTTCATAAGCGGTTTCACGCACCGTGTTGAGAATATGCTCGCGTGACTGGATTACATGGATCGAGACTTCCTCACGGCATATCTTGGGATACTACACAGTACGATTGAGGAACAACTCAAGATGAAACAGCTGCAAAACACACGTAGTTTACGATGTCCTCTTGACAGAAATCGTATATTTCCTGTATTAAAAAAAGTTAATTTTTATCAGATATAAACACATTTCGATAGATCGACATACGGCTGCTGTCTCGACGCCTGTGGGGCCACCTCCGCAAATAACGAAAGATAGCAAACGCTTGCGTTCTTCAGGGGTTGTGGTAGGAAGACTGGCCGTTTCAAAGTTGTCTGAAAACCATAAATGAATGATGGACACGCAAACCTCAAAGATCTTACCGAGGATTCGTCGCCGGATGGCTTGCGCATCCGATATGGTCTTGAGCTGGAAACAGTGTTGTAGACCCGGGACGCCGTGCGTACTAGAGGTTGAGCCGCATGCAATGATTAGTTTATGATAGCTACAAATGGCCATTAATGATATGAAGCAACATGAGCGTTTTGGCAGCGGCGACTCACGGAAGATAAACACGTTGGGGTTCGCCAGTCGAAGTCAAAGTTTCCAGTTCCAGTAATCGCTCAGACATTACAAGGTTTACAGCCTTGGCGTCTACAAAGTGGCCGCGAAGCCGCGCTACGATCTTGCGTAGGGGCTCAACCAAAGTGCGAACCTGGACTGTACCGACCGCAGCCGCTGCATAATATGAGAAGGTTCAGCCAACCTTGTAAAATGCCAAATTGGTACTTACTCACAAGGTAAGAGCGGGGTAAATGTGGTGAAGGTTTCTGGCGACACGACGGTCACGTGGTAGTCACCGGGAGATAGTGTTTGCAGGACAGAGACAGCCTGGTCGAATGTCCATGTCAGTGATAGCACCAGTGTACGAAGATGTACTCCTTACCCCCCAGCCTCCTCCTACTATTACCAACTTCGGTTTGTCCAAAAGTTTCTTTGCTTCATCATCCTCCACGTCATCCACAAGTGCTTTCACGATTGGGAGGTTCTTCGGTCCCCCCTGCTCGGGATGAAGTGCGAGAGGCAACACCGGTACGCGGTGGACATCCTTGCTCGTGTAAGTAAAAGCGTCGTGAATGAATATGCCTGCGCCTAGTAACAGAATCCCAAATGTGGAAGAGAGTACCGCATATCCGGTATATTTTGCTACTAATAGAATCCGCCCAAGTAAACGAGACCTCGGAAGAGGTTCAATTGGTATCTGTGGCCTTGGTCTTGAGGGTTTCGGTGGTGTCAGTGCATCTGTCGCCAGTAGCCGACTCGGAAGAGGTCTGAGAAGAGGTGGTCGTATGCCAATTCCTAAGTGAATAAGTCTAACCCTACTTGGCTTGCAGACCCGAGTGAGTTGATACATTTAGGGTGAGCGTCGCTCTTGGAATGCCCACTAGGTCAGCCTGTGTAGGTAGGGGCACAAGAGCAGGGAGGGCTTCACCTGAGTTGGGTGACGTTGACAATGAGGAGCGATTACATACAATAAGCGCTTGTAACTAGTAGCATCATCTGATAAAGTTATTCATACTATCATTTCATTCACAATCGACAATTCTAGGCTTGCCTCTACTCTGGCGTACTTATGATAATTACATGGTTGTCAGAATGCACCCTTCTCCGGGTGTTGAGTCTTGAACGCTCCCACCGGGTTACACATCAAGCATGAGTTTGGATTGCTACGGTAGGGTACAATGCGGGATATAAGGTGTGGGCAAATGATAATGACGAAGATGATAGTGTAGAGAACCAGTGACACAGAATAAACAAGGATTCCCGATGTACACCAGGAACTTCCGTTCGCAAAGTCAGGTTCGAGACTGACAATAATTGAATAAAGATTCGAGTCCGCTTGAGAGTGCAGCAGTTCCTTAGACGGCGATATATTCCAACTCTTTGACGACTTCAGACATAGTTGGGCGATCGTTAGGATCATGAGCCCACATCCGCTCGAGGAGGTCGATGATTTCCGGACACCATTGTTTCCGCAAGCCTATAATGGACGGTCTGAATGCCTCTCGTCAGCGTGTGCAATAATTGGACTACAAGATATTAATTTACCTTTGGCGTTTCGCCCCAACAATATCGTAAATAGCATGTTCGTTCATTCCCTTGAAAAGACTTAAAACTGACGAAGGAAGAGAATGGTAATATACTCACCTCCCAAGGGAACTTCTTGTTTGGTACGTGCCATTGGAACATTTCCCAATACACCATGGCGCACGAAAAGACATCAACTTTGTGGTTGTATTTGGGATGCGCATGCCAAAGCTCGGGCGCTTGCCAGTTAACAGTGCCAACCAGGCTGCGAACCATGGACCGCGTGGACTGTTTCACTTTAGCCAAGCCAAAGTCTGCAATCTTCGCCGTGCCACGGGAAGTAATAAGGATGTTGGACGATTTACAATCTCTGTGGATGACTGAAGGCTTGCGCATATGAAGATATTCCATGCCACGCGCAATATCCAGCATGATGTTCAACTGCGATAAAGATGCATAGGCAAGAACAGAAAAGGCATGTCAGGCGTACGTACAACTTTTTTCAGGGACGGAGCAGGAACATTGCGAATGTAGTCGAATAAGTCGCCATTCGAGCAAAGCTCGCTGACAATCATGACGGGTGTCTCGCGCGTGTTCTCCGGTATGCTGACACCGAGCTGTAACCCAGTGTAAACCACAACAGCAACATTGTCTCCACGACGATACTCACGAAGCGAACTATATTCGGATGATCAAAGCCGCCGAGAAGTTTAAGTTCTTTGATGTCCACTACAGTGAATGTTCACAACGTGAAATCCTCACGGATAGGAAGGGTGACATACTTGAATTGAGCTGATCTCGGAATTCCGCAATGGCGACCCGTCTGCCCTTGAACTTGCCGATGAAAACATCCTTGAAGCCCCCACTTCCAATCTTCTCAAGTTTCGTGAGCCTATCGGGCGGAATTTCTCGATCTTCTAAACCCAGGCTTTCGAGATCCAATTCTAGCTCTGGCTCTGGCTGAGTCGCGTTCTCGCCAGACACAGGAGGAGTGCGTGGTTCGTCTTGATGAACTCTGTAGGAGCGCATGAGGACCGGAGGGGTGTTACTTTGGCTGCGGCTCTTGGTCTTTCGCCGGCCATTGGCACGGTGATGAACGGTTGATGGCGGACGAATGGTGCCAGTGGAGGAGGGTGAGGAAAACTCGCTCGTTCGTTGATCTCGCCACTGAAGGAGCGACCTCGCGAGCTGGGGCTTCGTACCAGCAACATCCAGATCCCGAGTCTCGCACATCCGGACAAGGTTATCACGACGCATACGGAGAAGGGTCTTCTTGGTGGCCACAGCGAGATCGACTGCAAGAGGTGTGTTAGCAACGTAAGAAACTGGGGAAAAACAACCAACAGTCATCGCCGTCTATGGCTTCATCAACCTCCTCGGCCTCTTCATCCTCCCCTTCAGCGTCAATGTCAATATCCTCGGTTTCCAGGTCGATCGACTCGTTAGCATCTTGCTCCTCCTCTTCGTCAGGCACTTCTTCTTGGCATTCTTCCCCAACCACCTTCCCATTGCGTAGCTTCCGCGGAGTTGTTGGCGGAGGGGACGTACTTTCCTCCACATACACGTCATCATCTCCGTCCGCATCTCGGCTATCTTCTGACTGGTCTGATTCCTCATCATCCATGCTTGACTCATTCCCGTTCGTATCCACGCCCTCTTCTACTTGCTCCTCGTCAGCTTCCTCTTCATCATCACCGTCCCCTCCGTCACTTGGGGGAGTATGTGTTTGTATTCTGCGAGGACGAAGACGTCTTTTTGCGGGCGTTCCTCGACCTCGCATGGGCGGGGGAGTAGGAGATGGTGATGAGATAAGTTCATCGACCTCTTCCTCGTCCTCCAGACAATTTTCTGCCTCCTCCCCTTTCGAAGTCTGCCGTCTAGCCCTTCCCCGTTGTTGCTTGGGCGTGTCAGAGTCCAGATCCTCGCTAACTTCACTACGTTTCTCCCGACTTCGTAGCCGACGAGGACTGGGAGAGCTCGATGCAATCTTCTCCTCCAGCTCAGTGAGATCGGTAAGCTCACTCTCATCGCCCAATACAGCGGATTCGCCGATCTTGACGTCTTCACTAAATCCAACTTGTTTGCCCTTGCCCTTACTCCTGGTGGAGCCGCGAGGAACGACAACCTCAGCGGATATCTTACGAGCACGCAATCTCGTAGCAGGAGGGGAAGGGAGCTGATTGGAAGAACTTGGTGTGGGTGAGGATCGGCTGGATGTGGACCTAGTTGTCCGTCGTCTAAGTGGGGTGTTAGCGCGCCGAATTCATTTCGAACGATTCAACTCACATTGGGACGACAATACCATTGGTCTTAGGGGCAACGTGTAGCTCGTTGGGGAATGAGTGACTGGCATTGATATGGCCAAGAGATAAGCTGCGTGTTGTCAATAAACGTGAATTCGCCTGATTTGTAGCCAAGTGAACTGTAGCACGGCGCCGCAGACCCGGAGGAACTTGATATCTGGATCCGATGTCAGTTTCCTCGTCACCTGCAGCGTTTCCATCATCCGAGGAACAGTCACTCGCATCCTGCCCGGGAGGAGATGAGGGAGGTAATGACACGATATCGTCTCGCGCTGCAATAATTGCTTCTGCAAGCTCCAACTTTGTAAGGTTGTGTGCATCATCTGATAGACCCGCTGCAGTGTACAGCTGAAGGAGTTCATCTTTTCGACGACGTTTGAGCTGACCCAAGGATGCTTCATTTATGAGAAACTCGTCAGCTGATGGTAGGTAAAAATCAGTGCACCGAAAGATAATAATGCACAAGTACTAACACGCTTCTTCATCGCAGTCAATTTCAGAAGCATCGGACACGGTCCAGCGACCGGGAACATCAACTTCCATATCACTAAGTTCTTCTTCGCTGGATGAGTCTCGAATTGATGAAGCTTTAAGCTTCTTCGGTTTCGGAGCCCCACGCGCGGATCGACCGCCAGTAATGTTTTCATTAACCGACGCGACGCGTTTCCTTTTCGAACCAATAGGAACGTCAAGATTTTGGCTCACATCTCGGATGCTGTTTTTCATCAAAAGATACTGACGAGATGGCAGCCGTCGCAGATTGGGCTGCAAGGTAGCCAGTATGGGACGCGAATCAACGGTAGTGTCTGAAGATGATGGTGGAGACGCGCCCACCGCGTGGGAATTGACTGTAGAACGCTGAAATCTATTCACAAAAGCGAGAGCGCGTTTTGCAGCGGAAGTATGGCGGAGCGAGTATTGTCTACGCGCCAGATTATTGCTGTTTGGAGGAAACGATACTCTATGTGGTGAACGGCGTTGAACCATAGCCACGGTAACAATAACCAGTCTATTAGATCTCTTGTCACCAACCCGTTAGAGGAGGTCGTTGAGAAGTACGAAGATCCAGTTTGTTGAAGAAATTGAGGTGGCAAGTGCGAATGAGAATCGTTAAAGGACCTTTCGGTCGTTCAGCCGTCGTCGTCGTCGTCGTCGGTGTTGAAATCACTGCAAGGTGGTTTTGACACAGTTTCAACCCCTGCCACAACGTCAACAGAGCCAAATATATGGTGGCGTGGGCTCTATCAGGTGACTTGGTAAGGCTATAGATGACCAAGTATAGTATTTTAGACTTATACAGGACGGTGCCAGGCAGTGTACTGCATACTAGTACCACCATATCATCTGCTCGCACTTTGATGCCTCAGATCGCGAGAGAATGTGATTAGATGGCATAGCGCTAGCGGACCTAACGCAGGCAGAAGCGACGTGGGAGTTCGCCTGGCAGTTACGGAATCCCGGTCAGCCGATCAAAGGGACTGCTAGATTGAGCTAGGTGTACTCCAGTGACCTCCCTACCACCGCATACATAATATCATGATGGCATATAAAAAATCCCGCTGTTCTCGAGGACAGATTTTCGCTCCCCATTCAACGTCGAGTCCACAGCAGGATGCTCCTCAAAATTTCAAAGTCGGATATCCTGAACTCACCTCTTGTCTATCCTGAGACTGGTGCTCTTGGATATACCATCCTTACCAGGTCCCACTTTATTCGTGAAAGTGATAAGGACTCAGACACAGAGAGCGAAGATGAAAATGGGGAGACTCGCAGGACGACTATATTTAATAAACTAGGGGAGGTCATCGCTGAGATCGGATGGAAGGGTAAACAGCCAGTAGAGATTGTCATCGGCAAGGAAAAAATCATCGGAGCGAAAGGGATGTTTGGGTGCTCGAGCGCCATACTATCGTACGTTCTCATTATCCACCTTCATTCCCACACGTTCTCAACACCACAAAGTCGTAATGTTCTCGGCATACCCACACGCTTCGACACGGAGTACTTTTGGATGGCAGCACAAGATGGGCTAACAGTTTGTGCTTTCCTTAAAGCCCAGTATCACTACTGAGCATTACACAGCTTCTTGACTACGATTCAAATCAGACAAAAGGTTCTTTCCACACCAACAGTATGCGTGTCGGCGAACGCTTCATTGCCGCCCCAATACCGAGTCTGGGACATGATTATCTAGAGTTTGAACCGCATCCCCTCGTATCAACAGAGGAACTCCTCGGTACATTTTCCTCACTCTCTTTTGGTCAGCGTCATCTGATATCACTTTCAAGTTTCATTCATCCTGATGGAAGTACTTCGCCGAAGTCGCTTCGATCTCCATACAGACTCATCAGATCGCTCGAAGATTTGGCGGAGTACACCACTCGCCAATTGGGGCCGACGATTACGACGCAGATCTATTTGATCTGTCCGGCTAAATGTTTTAGATTTTTCGTCGCTTTTCTGTTGTATCTCTGTGCTTTCTTCCCCGCATCTCTTGATACCACTGTATATTCATGCTTTGCATGTCATTGCTTTCGCTGACGTCGCTCGTTGCTGTGTAGCTCTGTTAACCCTATCTCATTTCGTTCGATCTCGTGCATTACTACTCTCTGGCGTTTATTCGCCCTTTCAATGTAATACGTATTGGTACTGAGGAAGAAGCCTTTCATCAGCATGAGACTCAGGTACTGTATTTATAGTATATACCTCATAGGCTGTCGCTCATTATCGTAACAATCAATCATCTTGTGTACTTAGCTCTTCAACATGAGACCTTGACGCATATCGTCTCTTCTCGATACTGTGCTAGACGTTACATATACATTCGCCTAACTTCCGAGGCATGGGAGCGGACGTCGCCCCGATATTTCCTTGCATGTCTGTTTTTGGCTCATCCTTTGCAATCACCAATGAGGGAACAAAGAAATAGATATAAATGGTGAGCTTCTCAGATCTCATTCCTACCGAAATTAAGCAATGTGCTTACAGAGAATGCTCATCCAGACCAAGTTTGAAACGTCCCTGGTGTGCGCCTACAGCTTCTCTCGTTACATGTGATGGCAACCTTTTTATGGCCATGACACCGAGGCCCCCAAGATAATGCGATATTCGACGGAACGCCCCAACTTGAAGTTGTCTCCGTCAAAAAGTTTGTGGGTTTCCCGCTTATGGCGATCCGTTCAAGTATTCTACACACCCACACTGACACAACACCCAGGCCCACACCCACAAACAACATTCTCACAGCAAGCCACGTCAGCCAACGCCAACGCCGCTTACATTTACCTCTTCACCGACTATCCGAACGGACCGACCTTGCCCGCTTGGCACGTTTAGCGGGAGCCCGAACTGCCCACAAAGTTTTTCACTCACTCATGGGCCCATACTAATTACTTAGCCTTAGCCAAGTGGTTAACAGATTCTGTTCCTCCTTTGATGGTGCGGGTTCGAAACCCGCTGACAACAGTTTTTTCTGTTAGACATTTATTCATGATAGTTCCCTCGAAGGTTCATCTCAACCAGTCACAGCCAAGCGGTACCGTATAACAAACTCGAAATTTGTTCCACTTGGATGGTGCATATCTGAAACCTGCATACAACTCTTTTTCTTTGAAATCAGGGCGCTGATTTGTACGAAACCCTCTAAGATATTTTTAATTCTGACCATCACTCATATACATTTGAGAGCGTGTACATCTTTGTGGTGGACACAGGCTTCATCGGTTCCTCGCCATAAATCTTCGCCATCTTGTACATCGTCGAGGAGGGAACCGGACCAACATTGGTGGTAGTGCCCGAGGCCAGCACTGGAGCCTCGACGGCAACGACACCAGGCTTTCCTGCCTTACTAGCCAGGTTAGCCGCACGCCCGTCGGGAATCCGGATGAACTCGAGCTTCCCATCCTCCGCAGTGCCGTCAAAGATGAAGTAACCTTTCCTCTCAAACTGAATGATGTCCCCTTTAATGAGCGTGCTTACGTTCGCATCTGCGAACGCCTCCTCCCGGAACTCGCTCACGGGTGTGACAAAATCTTTGACGTCGTCCGTCTCCTCGAGCTTCTTCTTCGTGATCAGGTAATCGTAGTCAAGGAGCGTTACGTCGACTAAGGGGTAATCCTTGGAGGGTTGTGCAAGCCAAGTAATCTTTTTCTTCGTCTTGCGGAAATCGCCCTCAAGATGGAGGTCCATCGTGAGGGAAGTGACATCGCCCGAGGGGCCCGTGGTCTTAGATCTGACAATGGCGTTACCCCAGTCCATCAACGTTATCTGATGCGATCAGTGCGGATGAGACTTGTCTCTTGGCTATCGTTGGCATGACATACCTCCTCTTGGTCCTCGAAGGACACGGCGTCTTCCTGCTCGACAAGGATGGTAGACGTAAATACGGTCTTTTTCTCGCCGATATCTGGATTCTTCTTATGCAGTGGTAGGGTCTTCACCTCGGGTGCGGGGGGACCACCGTTGATGGTTACAGAGACACTAAAAGCGACTGCATCAGCATGCAGACAGGTGTTTGGTGTTGCTGATGACGGCACCTCTTATCTTTGACAATGCCCCAGAACCGCGGAGCAACAGGATCGATTACTTTCTTATTGATGGCCCAAATCGAATCCCACTCGAGTGATACAATCGCTTGCGAAGGCCCCTGAGCCAACATGAACTGCGAGAGCGCATCCACAGTTAGTCCACGCCTACGTATTCCTGCCGCAGTCGCATCAGAAACAGCCTTGTGCTCAACACTTGGCAGCTGAACTGACCCCGAATGGTTGGGAAACGCGGGTCATCCCAACCCTTGACTATTCCGCTGTCCACGAACCAATGCAATTTCCTCTTAGACAACAGTGTATAGATGAAATTGAGACGACTGCGGAGGTGTCAGTGGCTTTTAAATGTAAAACCGATGAGTGGGATTAACCTGAAGTCCCATATGTCAACACCGCGCATACCAAGGGCTTTGATCATCCACTGATATTGCGCATTTCGCTCGCGGTACTCGTTCGTCCTGAGGGCATGGGTAACACCCTCAAGGGAGTCCACAATTGGACACGCGAAATCGTAGGTGGGGTATATTTTCCACTTATCTCTGTAAGATGGATCAATAATCAAACAAATTAAAGTAGACTGCTCCATACCCAGTTCGGTGATGAGGGATTAAGTTACATCGATAAATGACAGGGTCGCGAAGAGCTTTGTTCTGACTGTCCACGCTAATTTTCGCGCGTACACACCATCTCAGACCTTCTGGAGATCCGGATTTCATCTCCTCGAAGTGCCTCAGGTTGTCCTCGATCGAGTCATCTCTATGAGCAGATGCAACACCTTTGCCTCGTTCCTCGCGCATCTAATTGTTGGCACTGTCGGCACTCATGCATATTCCTATACTGACATTCCGCACCTGTGCTTGCTCGGTATCGTCGGCGTAAGCTTTGCCACTCTTGATGATCCGAACGGCCAATTCATAAATCTGGTCGAAGTAATCTGATGTGTGCGTCATTTTATCTCCGCGAATGTTCAGGAGTTCCAAATCTTGCAAGATAGTCTCCTCGAACTCAGACTAGGCAATTCACTTTAGCCCTAATATGCTCGCGAACTAAACATTGAGCTTACCCGCTCTTTTGTGGGGTTGGTATCATCAAAGCGAATGATCATCTTCCCATTGTACATTTTTGCGAAATACTGATTCAGCATTGCGGCCTTTGCATGACCGATGTGGAGGTACCCAGAGGGTTCGGGCGGAAAACGCGTGATGACCTGGCCTTCCTTTGCATTTTGGAGGCCAAGAGCGAATCCTGCGGCCGTTTTATTCGATCTAGCTTTATTGGATTTGGCTGTTACGAGGCTCGCGAGCGCAGCTTGAGTGGACTCGAGACTCTCGATGTGAGACATCCATCGAAGAAGATGGACATACTGCTGTCCATTCTTGAGTAACCCAATAAGTTTCGGTGCAACTGATGAACGTCAGATGTGACAACATCAATAGGGTTGATCATACTACCTTTGGTTGAACCCCAGATGATGAAATCGGCTGCAGTGATGTCGTGGCCGACGAGGAACGTGCGGTATGCGAGATGGTTATCTAATGAATCGAGAGCAGCAAGGATATCCGGGATTGCTGTCAAGGTCGGGATAGTTTTTGCGAGATTAAAATACGCGGCAGTCTGTAAGTAAGTGAGTTAAACATGGGTGAGTTATATCTGGATTGATAGTGCCTTTGCGCTGTCTCCAGCGAGTCCTCCTGCGTTGGCCAGCACGGCTACGATCTCATGCTCCGCAGAGATCTGTGATCCCTCAAAGTCTAGAGTGACACCATCTACTGATTCGTCGTAGTTGAGATCTACTTTCTGCGTGAACGTCGCGATGGCGATCGAAGCATAAGGAAATGGGGAAGTTTTTGTTGAGAGTGTTATGGACATGGTTGTTCAGTTCAGAGGACCATACAATGACTCACCGCCAGCTTTTGCCAACAGCATAAACCTAATCTTATCTACACGATCTAACCTTTGATCTCCCGCAGTCAGACAGTCGTGAGTCCTTCTGGTTTACACGATGGCCTAGTACTTTAAATAAAGTTCCTCCTACAAATATACTGATTCACTGATCTATCGCAATCGATGTTGGCTACCCCCACGGGTAATCGAAAAACACCACCGTCTTGAGCGCATTTCCTGGGTCCAGTACTCCTTCTGATGGGCCTAGGTTCCCAACTGGGGATGCTAAGAAGTCGCTACTCCGTAGTGACCGTCATGGTAGGCTTGACTCCACTGAAACGTTCCTGGAACATAATTGCCGAAAGTACTTATAAAAGTCGTAGCTAGCCATCTTCTGCTGATGTGACTCGACCTACACCAGCGCTCTGCTTCAAATATTACCTTGTGCTTTTCGCCCCAATCTTCTTGCAAATAATCTCTTTCATCAAGTTCACCCATCATGCCTTGCATGCTGTCCGTCCATTCTATATTAAATTTCAGCGCTCTTCATTAATAACGACCTATAGCATTGATCCAACTCAAAAGTACAGACCATATGTCCCACTGAAGCTTGACAATCGTCAATGGCCAACCAAAACTTTCACCAAAGCTCCAATATGGCTTTCCACGGATCTTCGTGACGGAAACCAGGCCTTGGCATGCCCGATGACGACAGATCAAAAACTTACCTTCTTTCGTTTGCTGGTCAAATGTGGATTCAAGGAAATCGAAATCGCATATCCTTCTGCTAGCGACACCGATTTCTCATTCGTTCGGTATTTGATCGAACATAATGAGATCCCGGATGATGTATGGATCCAGGTCAGTATTCTTGCAAAATCGCCTGGTTATGTCTGCTGAAGTTCGGATCTAGGTCCTGACTCCAGCTCGCGAGGATCTCATCCGAAGGTCATTCGAAGCTGTCGCTGGTGCTAAGCATGTCATCATGCACATGTATAATGCGCTTTGTCCTATGTTCCGAGACATCGTCTTTCGTAACTCGAAGGAACAGACGATCGAACTCGCCTCCACACAGACAAAACTCATCAGCGAGCTTGCTGATCAATACGCTGCATCACACGGGATGAAATTCCGTTACGAATACAGCCCAGAGACATTCACCCAGACAGAAATGGAATTTTCTCTCCAAGTTTGTGAGGCTGTCAAGGCCGCATGGGGCAAGGCAGGGCCGGGCATTGACCGCATCATCTTCAACCTTCCTGCCACTGTTGAAGTTGCTCCTCCTAATCACTATGCTGATCAGGTAGGCGCTTTTACAAATGTCTTCACCATGTCTGTTAACCATACCCAAAGATCGAATACTTTGCCGCCCATATATGTGAGCGAGAAAAAATTATCATCAGTTTGCACCCACATAATGACAGAGGTGCGTCATGAACACATTTAATTATGGATATGTTTGACTATTTATGAAGGCACTGCTATCGCTGCTGCCGAGCTTGCAGTCCTTGGCGGCGCTGATAGAGTGGAAGGCTGCTTGTTTGGTAATGGGGAACGTACAGGAAATGTCGACCTTGTGACCCTAGCGTTGAACTTGTACACACAAGGAATTACTCCCAACCTCGACTTCAGCAACATCCAGGAAGTTATTGACATCGTGACCTCTTGCAATGACATCCCGGTACACCCAAGACACCCTTACGCTGGCGAGCTCGTCTTCACGGCCTTCTCTGGTTCGCACCAGGACGCCATCAAGAAAGGTTTCGAAGCACAAGGTATTCGTCACAAAAAGAATGCTGCAAACGGCGAGCTCAAGATGTGGGACATGCCGTATATGCCCCTGGACCCCGCCGACCTCGGATGCAGTTACGAAGCGGTCATTCGTGTCAACGCGCAGTCCGGGAAGGGAGGCATCGCGTACCTTGTCAAGCAACACCTTCAACTCGACCTTCCGCGCAAGATGCAGGTCACATTCTACAAAGTCATTCAGCAAATATCCGACCGCGAGGCACGCGAAGTCACCGTCGAAGACATCACGACGGCGTTCCGTGAGACTTACCACTTCGGTGGATCGAAATATGAAGGTAGACTGGCGCTCAAGTCCTTCCATGTCACGGCTGAGCCGTCACCTGATCCTACTAACGACGCTGAACCTGTCGACGAACGTCGACACTTCGACGGTACCATGTTGGTGGATGGCGTATTGCGTGTCATTCGCGGGGATGGCAATGGTCCTATCTCTGCTCTTCTTGATGCTCTACGCACTCATTTGGAGATCGACATGACCCTACGCGAGTACACGGAGCACGCAGTTGGCGAGGGAGAAGCCTCCAAGGCAGCCTCGTACATCGAACTCGTTGCCACCACCGACGATGTCAAGGAAACTCGCCAAGCATCTGTGTCATGGTGGGGTGTTGGACTCGATTCTGACATCGCCGCTTCCAGTCTGCACGCCGTGTTGAGTGCAGTCAACGGTGCCATTGGTGACCGTGTATTGCCTGAGCTCAAGCTCAGCGTCGGCTTCAACGCCACTTCTGGCCAATCGGACGTTGCGGACGCTATCATCAATACTCTGGGTTTGCAGCTCCCTCGCAGATTACAAACTTCCTTCTTTGAAGTCGTGCAGCGTGCTGTGTGCGCGTCAGATGGCCAGATTTCGTATGAAAACCTCACCGGTCTTTTCCGTGAGACATACGGCTACGAGGTCGAAGACAAGGGCAAGATTTCTCTGGGTGACTTCCGCTTCGAACGCGTCGAAGGCGGCGGCCCCAGGTTCGAGGGTGATATGGAGATCGACGGCGTGGTGTGCAAGGTCGTTGGTGAGGGTAACGGCCCTTTGTCCGCAGCCCTCGCTGCGTTGCACTCACAAGTTGAGGGTACTCTTTTCTGCCGGGAGTATTCAGAGCACTCCGTGGGAGAGGGTTCAGAAGTGAAGGCTGTCTCATTCGTGGAGCTCCTGTATGAGCTGCCAGGAAGGGCCAGAAAAGAAGCTGCCTGGGGATTGGGCAGTGACACTGACATCACTGCATCTGGTATCAGGGCTGTGTTGAGAGCGGCGAGCAGGCTGGGTGTAGTGGTGAAAAAGGCCTAAGCTGCTGTTGAGAGCGAAGAAGACATGTATATAGATATCAATGTATTACCCGGATGTATATTATCTGACTCATATGCATGCATTATCATAACCATGTTCATGGATCCGGGATGGGACTAAGTAGTTCGTCAGGACACGGTCACAGCGTCACGTGTGACGCCACTTGTTTCTGAGGTATCTGTGTGACAAAGGAGAAAAGCTACGCGTCCTTGTCTGGCAGTACGAAGGCCGACGACGCTAATCTTGCCATATTCTGTTCATGAACTTGGCCTGAAAAACTGAAAGCCCTAATTTACAGGTGATCAGTCCTCCTTCGAATGTCGTCTCCACCTTCAAATCGCCCCTCGACGTCTTCCAGAGCAACTCTGCATGGCTCACAGTCCATATATCCTCCAGGAGGTCTCATGATGTCCAGTTCACGTCCCTTCCTCAACATGATGAATCCAATGAGCCGTACACACCAGGGCTATATCCAAGCAAACCAATTCCTTGTTGAGGAAAACGAGAACGACACCACAGAGGAAGACCTAGAAGCAGGCCACGCGACCAGAGGGATCCTGTCCAAGAGCACAAAATCACACGGAAAACGCAGAGTATCGTGGGACGGGGAGAGTTCCGAGATGAACATGCTACGGCCTAACATACGGAAGGAAGACAGGACATACGAACAGGAATCGGATGAAGATGTTCCTCAGCGTTTCATGATAGAGGATTCGCCATTGTCTAGCCGCCCCTCTAAGGGCAAGGGCCGCTCACAACCACTGTATTCCACATCCGCACGATCTCTTCCACATGCAGCAGTGCCTGCTACAGATACTCTACCCATGCTTTCAATTCCTCCTAGACCATCAGAAGTAGACGTCGACGAACCTCCGCAGACACCACCACAGCGGCCACAAGCATCACCCAAGCCTATGCGCGGGTTGGACGATTACGAACGTGCGCTCTGGAACTGGGTTAACGTCTATAATTTGGACGCGTTTCTGCAGGAGGTGTATCTGTACTATGAGGGCAAAGGGATTTATTCCATAGCGTTGGCACGAGGACTCAATCTTCTGTCAGTCGCTATTTGTGCGTTACCGAACTACATTGCTGACTGTCGATGCGTAGCACAGTAGGATTCGTAATTGGGTTTTCGACATTCCTACTTGGGTGTGTCGACTACAGCCACATTGGTGAGGATGAAACTACCCACTTGTCGGATGTGGTGGTCGACCACTGCGTATCAAAGTGCGCGATTACTTCCAAGGCAGTTACAGTTACGACACTGACGTGCATGACATATAGGTTCTCTGGATTTACGCTACTTTTCTTTCTGCTTTTTGCCGCGTTCTATGTCTGGCAAATTATATCTTTTGTCTTCGAGGTCATGCGCTTGGTAAACATGTATAAATTCTACACCTACCTTCTACGTGTCCCAGACGTACGTACACTCTGGTCTCACTCTTGCCCTCGTACTCATAAGGTACGCGTATAGGCAGACATCCCGACCATCGCCTGGCCCGAAATTGTGCGCAGGATAGCCGCGATACGAGAAGAAAACCCCATAACAGCCATATCTTCAGCGCATGGGACTAATGCTGCAACGCCAGCAACTGCTTCTCTCGATGCGCACGACATAGCGAATCGTATCATGCGGCAAGAGAACTACCTCATCGCACTGTTCAACAAGGACTTGCTTGATCTTCGCGTGCCGCTTCCTCCCAAACTTAAACAGTTGTTGAGGGCAAGTGATGACGGCAAGGGGCGGACGCTAACGAGGGTGTTGGAGTGGAATTTACGGTTTTGCTTGATGGAGTACCTGTTTGACCCCCAAGGGCGCGTCAGGAAGGTGTTCTTGAAGACCAAGAATAGAGCCGTCCTAATTAATGGGTACGCTTTTTTCCCTCAGCCAAACGTGAGGTATTTGACGCTCATGAACAATAGGCTCCGTCGACGCCTCGTTTTTATGGGTATCTTGAACGCTATCTTTGCACCATTTATTGTCCTCTACATGATCATGTATTCATTCTTCCGCTATTTTGAGGTGCGTTGCTCCTCCTATAACACACAGCGTTGCTTAACATCCTGCAGGAATACCACAAAAATCCGTCATCAATCGGTGGTCGGCGCTACACACCCTTTGCGCAGTGGAAGTTTCGCGAGTTCAACGAGCTTTCGCATCTCTTCACACGGCGGCTAGATGAGTCGTATCCCCTTGCGAGTATGTACATCGGCCAATTTCCCAACGAGAAGATGACCATCATCATGCGGTTCGTCCATGACTTTTTTTTTGTCGACTGTATTGATCACCTGTTTAGTTTCGTGGCATTTATTGCCGGGTCCTTCGCAGCGGTGCTCGTGCTCGCGTCTGTCATCGATCCCGATTTAGTCTTGCACTTTGAGATCACGCCGCATAGGACTGTCTTATTCTATCTCGGTGTCTTTGGGTCCGTGCTTGCCGTTGCCAGAGGGATGATACCAGAGGATAACAGGGTGTTCGATCCTGAGCTGCTCATGACAGAAGTCATCCAATATACGCATTACATGCCAGATGAATGGAAGGAAGAGCTACATTCTAAGAAGGTTGGTGCTAGCTTTCCACCATCGAAATTGAACTTTTGACACTGAATCGCAACAGGTTCACCAAGAATTTGGAGAGCTTTTTGCGATGAAGATACCCATTTTTATACAGGAGATCGTCTCGGTCTTGACTACACCGTTCATACTCTGGTTTTCACTGCCACCATGTGCACCTGTTATTGTTGACTTTTTCCATGACTTCACTGTCTGGGTACCTGGGAGAGGTTATATATGCAGCTTTGCTGAGTTCGACTTCAAGAGACACGGCAATGTCAAGGTGAGACAATCGTTTCAAGTCGTGGTTCACGTCTGCTAACCGTTGGACAGTTCGGCGCTCCTTCGCAGAACCAAGACGAGCGCATGATGTCGCGAGAGGGCAAGATGGAGAAGAGTTTTTTGAACTTCAAAGTTTGTGACTTTAACGGGAAATGGTTTGTACTTCTAACGACCATTCCTGTCACGTAGGCAGCAAACCCGGACTGGAACCCATCAGATCCCTCCGGCTCCCTGTATCTCAGCCGCATCGCCGACCTCAGTGCGCGGCGCAGACACTCCGCGTCAAAAACAGCGTTAGACAATACCGTCCTGCTGAGCGATGGCAACAAGGACCCCGCGGAACGTGCTCACGAATATGATCGCGCTCTTCGGCAGAGCCAACATGCTGCCCTCCGGCGGAGACTTCAGCTAGGTGGGGGCAGCATTGTTGTAGGGGGAGGCGGTGTCGCATCTTCGACTATATGGCAGTCCGCCATCGGCTCGAATTCAGCTATGGGCATGGCGCAGACCGCGGTACTGGGTGACTCGCAGGGAAGTATTGCGCCTCTACCGCCGCCGATAAGGGATGAGGATAGGAATGCAGATGGTGGTGTTGGCAGTGGACTGGGCGATTCGTACGTTGATGGGGACACTCAGGGCAGGAAACCGTACGAATCGCAGCAGGAAGGGATTGATGACGAAGAGGAGTTGGAGGATGGTGGGGTGCTTGGGCTGCTGGCGCAGATATATGCTGCGAAGGGGACCAAACATGTTCCTGTTATCTGAGGACTGCATACATGATTTCTATTATATCGCATATCGCATAATCTTACACATTTGAGACGTATATCGCACATATGAATTCTATCTCGCGTTTTTGTAATGTTGATTGTGTGTCGACGCTAGCTCAGGTGGACTGCAATATTTTCTTCGAAGATCAGAGATCGAAGCTGCACGGATATGGTTCTCCATGGATGCGACTAGAGGCGCGTGAAGTTACACCCCGCAGTGGGGTCATACGATATATGTCTGGGACTCATGATCGCGTCAAGTATGAAATCACGTTGTATGCTGTCACGATGCCTATGTTGTACAAATGATTCGAAAGCATGAAACCGAAGCCAAAAAAAAATCATACACTACCTGCCTTCACCGACTCAGGATGCAGCTGCTCTGTCTCTCGCTAGAATCTCTTCTACACGTTTCACCTTGTGGTCGTTGCCATCACCTACGGGAGCGTCTCGATCTACGCGTGTACCAATGCGGATGTCTGTGGCAACTCGAGGGGCACCTTTAGCGTGGACTGCAGCATGGCAATCATGTATAGCTTTCGACACTTCGCTCCAAGGCCCCTCTAGCAAGCATGTTCAGTAAAACGCCAAGGGTTGGTCATCTCTCGCAACTGACCAAGATTAGTGCCGTACCCGCTAAAACGTGTATCGTTATCAGGAGTTCGACATATAAATAAATACTCTTACTGCATCTAAAGCAAGATTAGTTAGACTGGACCTGGCATGCGCATGCGCAGCTCGCACACACCTTAAATGTCAGCCCTGATTTCTCCAAGACTCTTTGGCACTCTGCGATATATTCTGCAACCTAAAATGCGTTACTTTAGAGAATATCCCCTATTTCCCGTGGACATACAGAAGATTCTCCTGTTCCCATTGGGATGAGGCAGAAATCTGGACACATGGTAAGATCCTGAAGTAATAGATTTTTCTGAGACTGCAAACCTGCTACGGCATAAAGATCGCTGGGCATGTTGGTCGTCATTATCAAAGTCGAAACACCCCCTTTTTCACAAATGGTGCAAGCTCCGGAGAGTGCCGGAGACTTGGTTTGGGAAATGTGAATAAATAAGTAACGTTTATGGGTTGCGCAGCGCGAAGAGACATAAGATGCCTTCAGCAGCGCTGCAATCAAGGATCAAAGCTTTTGAGGCTCTCGCCGACCAGCGTCCTTCTCAAACGACGCCAAAGCCCTCATTTGTCGTTTTGAAGCCCAAATATCCTCCTGCTAACCCCCTCGAATCACCTATCTCACCAACCTCAGACTCATTCCAACCAATTGCTCCATTTACGCCGCCAAAATCTTTGAGCAGGTCACCATCGCCGTCGCCTCCAAATCTAGGTCGTAGAAGTTCATTAATTGACCTAAAAGACTGGATTGTAGATGATGGTCCAAACGGAGCACCGTCCGGTGTCTCACTCCACAATGGCAAACATCTGAAAGGTTTTCCAGATCTCAGAAAAGCATCCTCACAGATAACCCATAAACCTGCTGCTGCTCGTTCAGTACCGATATCTTCAGCGCCACTCATTAATTTGGAGTCCCCTCCCAAGTCACGCCCGCCCCTCCCACCACGTAAACCTTCATATACGTCAACAGACTCTTCACCTTCAATTTCTAATTCTACTATCTCTGACAGCAGTGCTACTCTACGACCCCAAGGGCGCTCAGATTCGCTCACCGTAGAACACACTTACCCTCCACCTCGTCCGCATGCTTTTGGTTCTGCTCGCATAAGCCATGCGCCCGCTTCTTCCATTTCATCATTTCATTCCGTATCGCTTTCTTCTGATGGAAGCGACCTGAAACCCATGAGCCCAAGATTGTCCATGCCGTCATCATTAGGGACAAATGGCGACAACGATGGCGTGGACGGGGACATAGTGAGCATCGCTGACTCATATGAGAACGTGTCTGCGACTTCCGCGATAAGTCCTACCGTCAACGTCCCCTTTGATTGGGGGAAGGCCATCGGCAATGGCAATGGCACACCTAGGCCCGAGCCTCCAAAGCTACCTCAACGACCAGGCACAAAGCTGCTTTTGTCGCCCTCCGTTTCCAGATCAGTTTCAACAACATCTTCAACGCCTACCACTCGCCGACCCCGACCCCCACCACCACCACCTCCTCCGCCGTCTCTATCACGTACTACACCTTCTTCCCGCACATCACCCGCATCCACTTCTGCATCCACCTCCGATCGCTCGTCCATCCTGAGTAACGCAACCACCACCTCCCTGACGAGCATAAGTACCACAAGCATAAGCACCACAAGCAGAAGTACCCGAAATAGCGGGCAGCTGACACACAAAGTCTCATTGCTCCTGCGACCCACACCAGTCCCGCCTGCTGCACGCGCACGCTATGAAGCCTTGTTTGTTGGGACGGTGGTCGGTCGACGGAAAGCAGAAAAAGCTGCTAAGAAAGCCAAGACAAAGTCCTCACCATTATTTGCATCATCAGGAAAGAAAAGCAGGCAAGCTGCTGGCTGGAGAGGTATTTCAGTTGACCTGATAACCAACCCGGAGGATCATCCTATACTGTCCTCGAAGGAGGCGGACAGTGATAATGACGACAATGCAGATCGAGTTCTAGTTGGACCTGAAGAGAGACTAGGCGGCCGAATAGTGAGGCTCATCTGGAGCGCATCAAAACTTGACCGTAGCAAACTCCGAGACATATGGTACGTATTGCAGTCCTTTTGACGCATATACACTCATTCCCTACAGGAACGATTGTGATTCATCCTCAACTGGCTTTCTTGACCGTGAAGCATTTGTCAAGGGAATGTGGCGGATTGATGAAGAGCTCCGAAGAGCCCAGCTAAATAGACGGACGTCTGCGCTAAGTGCCGCTTCGTCGCAACGCATTCCTCACCGCCCGAAGAACGCAAGCAATCCAAGATTGTTATTGCAATAGTAGGACATGCTCACTTATACCCCCGTACTCTATTCCATACCCGTGGACTATGTAATAAGTTATCTCACGCGCAACTATTTAATATGCTCACGATATAATTGCTTGCGCTTGGGTGGATACCAGTGGATATCCCTCGTGAGGACAGCTTTGCGGATGCCCGCAAGCGAAGCCAAAGTAGTGGAGGCTCAAACGCCGGCGGCCGAAGTGAGACATAATGCATGTCATGAGATGAAACGTTGGATCAAGTGTGGAACACGGTTGCAATACTGCCAGCGCAATGCCAGCGATTGCGGGGAATCGTAGCGGAGAACGGGTGACACATTTCGCCAACATTTCGCAGAGTGCAATCTGGCTGGTTCACCAAAGCTCGCATATCATAATCATATTGGTCGTCTCAGCCAATCCTAGATAAACAAAAGTTGTCGGTCACTCTGCCCAACATCATTACAGAGGATACTTCGACTCAGAAACTGAATGTACATGTCCCTATAATTTCATGAGATAACGCTCGGGCCAGGGGGATGATACGGAGTACCTAGTGTGATCAAGTTGCAAATCATTCGTTCAAATTCATACAACAAGTAACCCATTCCGCCCAACTCAACAACAAATCATCCGCACCCCCACCCCAAAACCGTACCGGATAGTTCGAGATGTATGCATATCATAAAAACGAAAAACAAAACGTAGTAGAAAGGTGTGGTCGCTGGAATGTCGCTGCGAGATGCGAGGTATCTAAATAAATAAAGTTAAACATATGGTGATGCCTGCGTCAAATCATTAAGGACGATATCCCAATAATTGTTGAGAGACATACATTGGCCCGATCCCGCGGTCCAGCTCACGAACGATATCAAAGTTAAAAGCGTCT
>QFEN01000508.1:146682-159379 GCA_003316125.1 Auricularia polytricha
CCCTTTTTTTCAATGGCTGATCGCCAACTTGCCAGCAAGATTGAGGAGTACATCGAAAAGTAAGCGGCAATGTTTATACCGTTACGATACGCTCATGCGGCTAATTTTGACGTGAAGGATCCATTATTCTGATCGCTACTCCGACGACCTATACGAATATCGTCACGTCATCCTACCGAAACCACTACTCAAACTTGTTCCAAAAGAGTTCTTCGACGACAAAGTAGGCACCCTTCGTCTACTATCGGAAGCAGAGTGGAGAGGGATCGGCATTACTCAGAGTCTCGGCTGGGAGCACTATGAAGTACATGGCAAGTGTCAATTTTAAATGAAGGCAATGATGACATCCCTGACAATCAGTAATTAGCCCCAGAGCCGCATGTACTCCTTTTTCGCCGTGCGAAGAACTATGCACCTCCCACACAGCCGCAACCTGCTCCGGCTGCGAGACAAGCCAATGCGAGGAAAAAGTAGCATGGTGTCCCACCTGGCTCTGGCATTTCGTCGTTTCGGTTGTCTTACCTCGCTTTCTTTGCAGTTTCTTCAGTATTATTCAGTGCGTTTCCGATACATTGTATCCATTGTCTCCAGTGGCATTTGCGGGCTTATGTCCATTTCGGTGCTTCCTCTCAACCCATCAAGTAGTCTCACTTAGCATGATGTTCAGGTTGGTCGACGAGGCTATGGACGTCCTTATACTGCGGTATGCGGCACTTTCAGGATCTCTATATTACCTTGTGCAATTCATCATCAATCAATCTACTAGTGGGACACCGAGGTGACCCAAACTACGTTGAATGTCCCTGTACTACTTTGGTAACTCAGTGAACTTGGCAGTCCCGTGAATGCTGGGATCCCCCACCCATACTCGCGTTCAAACGCTGCAAGGACTTTCAAGAGCCTTTTGGTCTGTCACTAGTGACTGGTGCTAATGTGCTCAGCAATGGTTGACGTGCGTGCAGCTTCGAGCACACTTTTCATATTTAGGCATCTTTCGCCCGAGGTATCGTTTCTGGAGCCGCACACCTTGGTGGGAGGAGGTTTGGCTCTCTCTACGCTAGTTCTGGGGCTGCTGATAGCGAATGAATGTTCCTGAGGATAAGTCAGGGGATTCTGCCATGCTCACATATTCAACGAAATAAGTCTCTTCTCACAGATCGGGCCGCGTGGGCGCACTAGGGCGCATTGCGCTCAAATTCTGACTACTCATTCATAAGTAGTTTTCGTGACCTTAACATGTTCGCAACACAGAGTTTCAACGATTCATCTATTATTACAATGCATACGCTGTGGAGAGCACGTATTGCACTGAAGGTTGGGGCGCACAGCAAGTCGTACCAAAAAATGTATGTTGTAAACGATGGTACTTGTGTCAGGCATACAGTATGGAATAAAAGAAGATACACAATGCATATGCCTTGATGAATTGATACAATACAATAATATCCAAATGGGGGGGAGGGGGGTATGAAATGCAGAACCACATTGCCACCACGGTGCAACGCGCGCCAAGATCCTTCTAAGCCATGAATTTCGATTCTTCAGTTGTGTGATTGTCTAATGATGGCATGTCGACAATCGTAGTGAGAAATATGCTGTCTGCTGGGTATCCGAGGTCTAGGTCTCTGCTTCGAAGGACTTTGTAGAGACATGTGACAATAGGCAAAAGATCGCAGACAATAACAGAGAAGGCCATCTAAGCCACCGGTTCAGCTGTGTTTCAAAAAGGATTGTGGGGTAGAGTGAGACTTGCCTCAAGCTGCGCTGTTAAGATCTTCAAGATGGGATCGGCCTGAATGAAAAAAACTGCGTGCGCGATACTCAGCGACGTGGTTACGAGACTGCCGGAGAAAACTGAGAGAATCAATATCCTCTGGTTTCGTGGAAGCTTGACCTGATGCAAGATTTGAGCAGGTAAAACCACCAGTGTCAGGTCAGATAAAAAATCCGCTGAAGAGTAGCAAATCAACTACAACATGTATTGCATCTTCTCCTACTTACCGATGACCTGTGTGATGCCTACAGAAGACGCCAGAGAGCAACTGAGCGGAGCAATTTCTTCCCAGTCGTGATGGCGAGCACAAAACCAGCATTTTTGGATGAGTAAAGCGATGGTAATTGCTGCAAAAACCGCCGCCACACAACATGCAACGATCCGTATCCTTGTGGGTGGTGATAATATTACAATCGAACATATCATACTCAACCGAGACGCCCTAGGTTATCCACAATAATTGAAAGTCATTATGAAAGGAGGTGAGTAACGCACCAAAGACCTATGGTGAAATTAATCATTAGAAGCCAGTACGCTATAATGGGGCCATCCCATGGCTTTGAGTCTGAACAGGATGACGATTGGTCATAAGGGAAGGAACAAGGACATGAGGCGACATACCGACCGGTGTCCCAGAAAAAATCCAGACCGAAACCCCACTGGTGATGATAGCTGCTAGCGCAGTGGCCGCCCATACATCCTCCCACCACCAACGCCGCTGGATTATTTTATACCACAGTCGCCAAGAAGTTACTACAATTGTGCACGTATGAACTATTGTCACTGACACTTGATGTGCGTTTAGCTGCTTGTCAGCATCAGTGCATGAATCGACTCTTCCCTACTCACCTCGAAGACCCATAACGGAAGGGTGGAGGATACCAGACATGCTGGCTACCCATAAATGTAAGTGAGGCGGCGGATACCCGGTGGACCACACTGATGAAAGTCAAGACGATGTCCTGTCGATTGGGTTGGGTGATGTTGCGAGTTCGTTCAGAACTAGAGATATTCGCTCCAGCAGAGACCTTGGGCTTGAGACAACGCGTTTTCTATTGAGGCACGGAAGCTTTGCAATTTACCATCATTTTGAAGAAAGAAACTCCAGCGAATCTAAGAGAACATCACACGGGATGTAAAACCTGATATGCTAATCAACAAACTTTGTTGGTCGAAAAGCGCTCAAAGATGGTCAATAATTGGCTTTCGGGGTTATTAGCTTGGGAAGTGGCCTGGCAGGTTCCACCAATTACTTAATTGGTATTGTTACCTCCAGTGCTCCTGAGCGCTGAGCACTGAAGAAGCACCTCGAAAGCATCAACGTAACAGTGAGCAAGTACCACCAGGTACCACCATGTCTTGCGGATTTGCACCTGCCTTTAAGTCTCTGCGACGAATGTTCCTGCAGGGCTATGATTGCATGATTGCTCGCCCACGCAATTCCGCAAGTCGCACAGTCGCGTCAAACCTTTGTGACTGACAGCTTTGTCACACGTACTGTTGCAGCTGGAGTGAAAGAAATCGAAGAATCCCGATAGGGCTGCAATCTCAGTGGGGGATACTAGTAGTAGAGAAAGCAGAATGCCGGCAACACGGTTCCCACCAACCTGACAGAATATAAGCCAGCTATCGTCAGTCACACGCAAAGTTTCGGTATCGTGTCATGGTGCATGGCAAGCAACTGGCATATAAAAGTGCACCTTTGTAGCGAGCTTGAAGCTGGTAGAAGACAGGTCGTATACCCAGTAGATGCGTCTAGAGACTCTGAACTTTACATGACTTCTGCAACTGATCTGGAAGATTGAGTTGGTCTAGCAGGCTGCATAAAGATAGCATGAACAATATTACTAAGTAAATGAGACTCACAACAAATAAATTTTGGTGATGTTTGCAATTGAGTATACGAATGCTGTTGCACGTTTTCGTACCGGCAAACTCCTCACAAAAATTGGAAGAGCCGCACAGCGACGCGACGTTAGTTACCTTTCACGGCAGAATTTGAACAGTGCTTGGAATCTCTGGAAGGCGGGTCACACCGGGACTTCGAGTCCAGCCACTGCGTCAGGATCTCCCAAGGAGGACTCCCTGCGTCAGACATCTCCGGCAGTCACTCGCGTCGCGCTTACACACCGTCACTCCAAACACTCTGCTCGAACTATCTTCATGAAACTACTACGATACAGCAGATAGCTGTTTTGCCTGAGGTCGGTGAGTATGAGATTGAGCCGGCAGGCTCCACAATCTGAGTTATTAATAACCGCTAAATTAAGCCGTCTCCTCGACTAGATCATCATCAGCGATATCATAAATACCTGCTCCTTTGAAGCAGTGTTTGTTACATAGGAGCCCGGGCCCAATTTTGGAACTACGCTCCTCGAAATGCTCGGCAGCGTCACGGAAATATTGATATTGTCAAGTGCGAAACAAGCCAGCGCGGGTTCCACTAGAGTCACGGATGTTACCGGTCAGTGAAATATTGTGGCGGATAACGGGTGGCAAGCAACAATGCAGCGTTTATCAAGAAGTTCGGAAGAGCAGGACGTCGACTTCCGAGGCCTGAGGAGTTGTCGATGTTCGTAAGCGTGATTCCTAGGTCAATGATCATTCACGATGGCGAGTTGTGAATGCTAAAACTGTCCACATTACAATTCTCCTCATATATTCCTCATATGTCTCACATGCACAGACGGAATATATAATAGAGAAGATGGGTCTGGATAGTATTTTCATTATATCGCGGCCCACGGACATGTAAAATTGGCTCACCAACTTGAACCGTATACAGGTAGTGAAGCACATTCCAATAGGCGATGACCGGCCGCCGGGGATGACTCTGTGACAAGAAGCCTGTTGCATGTAAATCATCGGTTTATGTAGTGTGTAGTTAGTTTTGTGCACTCTACACGTTTGCAACGGGTTCCCTGTACAATCTAGTTTGATAGTACTTTGAAGCACGTGTCTGAGACTTGCGGAAACGTCTATATCCCACAGCTGCAAAAACACTCCTGTACCACTGGCAGCAGTGTGTCGACAACCTGTACGTTCAGGTATGCTGAGTGAATACTGTCGATAGAGACCTTGAGTTCTAAAGGTTTTCTGAAGAGAGCTACGCAATTTGTAGTGGCTTGGAAATCTTAGGTAACTTATTCCAGTGTGACGAAAATCAGCTGGCAGTCCAGCTATCTTGTGCAGTTGGAGAGTGCCACTTTTGAGTCTACATTTTTCGTTCATTATTTGTAAAGGAGGTCGAGGGCAGTCCTAAAGTGCATCGGCTAAGCGGTGAGCTACACTAAATCAGGCGAGTCCTGAACCTGAAGCCGAGTGTCTGCCAAGGCCACAGCGTCATTCTAATAAATACACTTGGATTAATGCCACCTTGCGGGGAACGTCCCGAGTGTCCTTTTCTCGCCTGTGCCGTCAGATTGATCACGAAGGGCGGTATTGGCGATCCTTGCACAAGTGACTGTGAATTATACAGTGTCGATAATCAGAACGTTATATCGCATGATAAGTGACAAAGTCGCACATTAATGGTCAAAGCGCAGGGAAGGAATGGTACCCTAAATCGGGATGTGATCGCAGTCGTGTTTTCCAGCGGCTGGGCCAGTAAATGTGGATTCCTCAGGGTATGTCCAACTATTAGTTTGGTTCGTATCGACGAACGTTGTGAAGAGCTCAGTTTGTGTTGTTGATGACCAAAGTCCACGGTCCGGGTCAAGGTCTTCGCGCCAGAAGACTTTGTATATGCAGGTCACAATAACCAGCAAGTTGCACACAATCAAGGAAAGCGCAAGCTGAACGATTACTCGTGATAAATCTACGCGTCTAGCATGTGAGCAAATGACAAACCTCGACTTGAGCAGTGATACTTTGCATGTACACGTTCGTCTGTACAACAAAAATGACATGTACAATGCTGGCCAAAGAAACGACGATGCTGGTGGAGAACACAGACATAATGAGGGTCCGTTGGCCCTTGGGTAAATGAATTTTCCGAAGCAGTGGGATTGGCATCAACACCAGGGCGATATCGGATATGGCATCCGCTGTGAGGTGAACATTAGCCCAGGAATACTACGTACATGAGGGAGTTACAGACTTACTCGCAAACTGAGTTGCAGCCACAGAACTCCCCAGTACACAGTCAATTCTTTCCGAGTTATCGTTGTGGGTACAAATATAGGTCTTTTGCGCAAGCATCATCACACACAGTGCGGCGAATATGACAGCAGCCCATTGTGCTATCTTTCGCACGCGGTCTTCTCGTGGTGCAAGACGGATGATAGAAAACACAATGCTAAGGCGAGCAAGCCACAAAGAGGCTGTGAAGCAGAATATCATGCTCCATCTTGCCGCGATGCGGACTTCATCTGTTTCATAAACAGCTGGGCATCATAGTAAGCCTCGCACGTTATTCAAATTTAAGGTACAGACTCTGAGGAACCATCACGAGCCACACGGATACCTTGCCATTGGATTGAGTCTTTTGGGTGCCAACAAAGATCAAACACCAACCAAGGAGATGGCACCTGTAATTATGGCAGCTGCAGTGAGTGCATCGTCCCACCACAATTGATGTCTCGATTGCCTATAGGCCAGCCGAAACGCGGTCATGATGATAGCCAGGCCATGGAAGGCTGTCACTGTGACTATACGCAACACAGGATAAAGGCGAGTCGGCGTGATAACTGTGCAATGCTCGCTGACCTTGTAGAGTGGTGAGCGATGGGTGAAGTTGAGTCATAAGTTGAACCTTGTCCCAGAAAGCCAGCATCAGTGCTATTCATCTTCGAGTGTGTGCGTGTGGGACTATACAGGCCCGCCATTTTGAGGAGATCTTTCCCTTGATTCAGAATATCTGGGCAATTCGGTCAGAGATCCAAGTGGCCACCAGGCCCTGACTATGGGAAGCCTGGGAAGGTTAGCATTGAAAATAAGTCACCGGAAACCCTAATATTGCAGACCCCGAGACACAAGGCCGCAGAATTGGTAGAATTGGTGCCAAACATGCTTCAGTGTTCCAAAGCCTGAAACATTCACGCCCGAGAAACCTCCCGCAGTGTCGAAATCCCACGAAAAGCAGCAAATACATATTAGTACATGATAACAAAGTAAAACAGTAATATCGATAACACCTAAAGCTTGGCGATGGGCAGGTCTCCCCATTCTACCAAGGGCTCTGGAAGCCCTGTGACTTCAAGGGTTGCTTTGAAGTCTTTAACGTTTTCAACGAAAGTCACCCCTGTGGTCCGAACGTCGCGTACTTCTTCATCAACTGGGTACTGCGTCATCAACCCGGGGATTTTCTTCATCAACTCCTGATCATTGTCAACACCGCTGAGCGCGTCTTGCCAGAATTTTGAAAAATGTGTCGCAAGAGGATTCTCGTCAGTCAGTTCCTCTTTCCACCCTGAAGTCTCGACAAATGTGGTTGCAGCTCTGACCAAAGCTTCGAAGGCATTGGCAGCGGTGGTGCTGATCCGCGGGGGGCGCGGCTTTCGGGACTGTAATTGTACGGAAAGTTTGGACCTTTTGACTCCCAAGGGATGAACACGAGAGAGAAAGAGATCCAGGACGTCGTGCTTTGTAATGTCTGTCAGTAGGTCCGAATCATTGTAGCCTAAAATTTACGTTAGCTTGAAGCAGCAACAGACGAAAACAAATGAAACACACGTCTTAGGAAGTCTAGGTACCCTGAATCTATGTGTTCCCAGAATTTCGAGCGCTCTTTCTTCAAGTCCTTGACAACTTCAGTCCACTTTTGCTGTAGGCCAGTCTTGAACTGCTGGAAATCAATAGGTTGCATATCTTCGATCCTACTCTTCATAAAGTCCAAGAATGCTTCCACTCTCTGCTCCAGGTAGGCAGGGCTCCGTTCACTTTGCACCACCAATCGCAGCCCCAGAAGCGAAGCTCCAGACAGTTGCAGTTCTGAACAAAAGACAATGTAACCAAGTTGTTCCTTTGTCCGAAGAATGTCGAAAGCCGGCTCCGACATCATGTGTATGAGGAGCAAGCCCGTCGCACGCAAGCGGGCATCGGTAGAACTTCCGAGTTGTAAATAATAAGTCAGAGACGAATTGGGATCGTTGGAGTTGGGTATATGTGACTTCCAGACAAAATCGGAGCCTGTCAAAGTCAAAGTCAATCGCACCCTGGCCGCATGATAGGTTGAACATACCTTCTGGCAGGATGAGGGCCCGTTGAGCGGTCTCGTCGGCCGGGATTGGGGAGGCGTTTAGAATGCTCTCCACCATCTCTGATAAACCAATGGCTTCCTAAACACAATTCCGATTACGATCAACTCGATTGCTAGCCAGCAGATTGCGTACGTCTTTGTGCATGTTCCCGGTTACTAATATCTCTATGCTCAGGTGCGCCAAAAAGTCATCGATGTGTCTTTGTAACTCCTCTTGCGTGACGTCTATCATGATTGGGGTGTTAGGTTTACCCCCCTCAAAAGTGTGATAATGACTCACTGGAGACCTCTTGCAACTTTTCTGCGATAGTCCAAGTGTTATGAGTGAGCATGTATTGCGTATAATAGTCCGATAGTCGGTAACCCTGGTCCATGAAGAAATTTTCCCAGTCGCGCTTAACCTGATTGAGCAAAGTAAGCCCACTTGCATCGGAGAAATATAACATGAAGTAATAACCTTTTCTTTGATGACTGCCAATCTATCCTCGCGGACTTGTAGATTTCTCACAGTCTCCAAAACGCGGCGAGCGAGGACAGGCAGCTTGTCGTTGTACCCATCCAGAGTGATCATCAGTCCGAGGTGGTGTGAGCCACTGTTGAAGACAAGTCCTGCGAGTTCCGCGTCATATGCAAATTCTTGCAGTGAATCATTTACAAGGTCAGCAAAAAGCCTTGATCAAAATTATCGTCAGACCAAACAGGTAGATTGCAGAGCAGCTCACCGTGTCATGGTGTCAGCACGCGGAGACGAGCCTGCAAGCGGACTGCGTTGATAATCAGCCCACAGCCCCAGAATTCTGGTGAAACAAAGTACATACCTACGAAGTTCCAGTACGAGCGACGCCTTTGGAAGCCAGAATTGGTCATCTTTCTTGTACCACACAGATCCCATTGCTGTCTGTTTGATAAGGCGAGGACGTTTAGCGGGCTGCAAAATATCAACCGTGGTCAGACAGTTAGGGACATCAGTATGTGTAGCTATAGCCTACCTCAAGAACGTCACGTTTCTCCACTTCCAAGTTGGTGGGTATAAATTCGTTCGGGCTTGGGAGGTACAGCTCATTGATATCATTGGGTCCCTCAGCCTAGCCACCGGTTTGTCAACGAGTCTGATGAATGCCGCAATGTGACCTGACTCGCCTGTTCAACAAACGACGGGTCCCACCGCTCTACTCTGTACCCCGTACCATACCATTTTTCGTGCTCCCAGTGTTCATTCTTTGAAATACGCTCGTGTTCCTCTTTCTTCGCCATGAGCACCGCCCTACCCTTTGTGACATGCATGCCTTCCAAGATCTCACGAACTTCTCGCTCTCCGTCTTCGGAATTCCAGTCAGATGGAACGGCCACCTCGCAGAGTATTGATTCAGGGGGGACGGGCTTGCCCAGCCTCTCGGAAAGCGAAACCGCGTAGCTTTCCGCATTCTGCTTCTCGGAAAATTGGAATTTCGTGCGCGCAATCTTGACAAGCTCCGATTGGTACCATTTTGGGAATGCAGAAGACTGCAAGAGAGATATGTATTTGTATGTCGCAAGCGCCACCGATTGGTAATTCTCAAAGCCGAGCTTCGTCAGATGAATGGTGAATTTGAACATTTCGAAGCCTCGTGCGAGGGGTTGAGGACCCGAGCTGAGCGACGTTACCCACCCCTTATTTTTGAGGTACGAAAAAAGCGAACCAGGACCCTCATGGCCAGTAAAGTGTGAAATGAAATGCGCAGGCTTGTACCGCCAAAGGGGCCACTGCCACACTAGAGGAAATGAGATCTCCATAGCATGGAAGGCCTTGACAGTCTGAACGGAAACTAAGGTCTAATAAACTATATCAACAAATTACATCACCAGCAACAAGACGTGAACTTACTCCCATTTCGTTCGGGCCAAATGGATGGTCGGTAATTACGGGTAATGGATCTTGCTCTCGATTCTTGATGGGTGTAAATAAGGTCGAGACCATGTCAGCCAACTCGTCGAGTGGCTCTGCAGTCGAGGTGACGAACTATTGACCCGCAACAGAAACGGTGACGTACCTTTCCCAACAACACAAAGTCGCATTCTGCCTGCACAATATTCTTTATTCCACCACTCAACTAACCGTCTGCGGGTCTCACGCCCGATGACGCCGCCGTCTGGTTCGCTCTCGCTGCTCGCGGATGTATTAGATGGGACTGGCGATGGAATACGTGAAGGGAGCGGTGAGGACGCTAAACTTCCTTCAGATGATACTGGTGATGCTGGTACACTCCCATCAACGGCAGCATGTATCCCATTCTTTGCCCCATTCCCGTTTAGCTTACTCGCTACCTTGAATGATCTCCCCGCAGCACTTAATGTCTCGCGATTGCCACTGCCGAACTTGCTCCACGGATGACCTTCCTTGGTAAGGTATTTGTTCAGCTGGAAGACGCGCCATGGATCCGCCTGATGATTCTTGGAATGCTCCGAGTCAACTGCATTCATCTCCCGCGTAGTACATGAGGGCGCGAAGAGAGGACAGTGGAAAAACGCGGAGAAACGCGTTAAAGCCCCGGGGAGCCCTGAGGTAGCGACACGGAAAAAGTAGTTGGTGTTGGCTGGTGCTGTATAGGCATTTGAATGGCCGTTGTTCTTGGAAAGATACTGGGTTCGGGGTGAGTCGGATAAATGGCAAAGGGTAGCCTTCGATACGCACTTCGGAGTACTCGTTTTCTTTCGGAAATTGTTCGGTGCCCTATACCAAATGTTGTTCAGCCAGTACTTGTATCACTGTGGAGAGGCTCGTACCATGAATAACAAGTGCTCGCAAAAGTGAGCAAGGCCGGGAATGTCGTCCTATAAACACACAGCTTCCCGTTAGTAAGGGTTCCGATCTCCATCACTTCGAAACAAAGAATGATACTAAACTAGCATGTCTTCGTAGCCGTCCTTCAGACTGCAGATGCACAACACGAAGTCTTCAAACCTCCGAGAGATAGACTCACTGGGTCCGACAGGTGACCAACTGCTACGTCTAAGCTTGCGGCAGCGATATCGGCCTTGGCATCTTGAACCAATAGGGCCAAGAGGCCATTTTCGAGCTTGATTAACCTGTAGTCGCGGTCATCAAGTTGGGACTTCTCTATTGGTTTAGTGAAAAGGGTGTAAGCAGGAACGTTTGCGTGTTTCTCAACCCTCTGCCAATCGTGTGCAAGCATGGCGAGAGTGCGGTGACGATGGGTGGTTTGTAGCAATATGGAATGAATGCTAAATACGAAAATGTAATAGTGGAAGCATCAAGCGCGACTATGAAAGCGAGACCTATCACCAATATGGTTAACAAAGAGAACCATCTCAGTCCGGAAGCTTTAGGCGCTAGCCACGTCACTAGTGCTTTGCGCTTGGTCGCAAATATCTCGTTTCCTCTGCTACATTGTAGTTTCAAATTGATACATGGCAACTGCGGAACATTGGCTACCACAAAGAGTAGTGCTTCGCGACTTCCAGGGGACTATGAGTCTTTTTGGCTGATACCAAGCTGATACCCTCCCGGTTTCATAACCTTGAGGGTACCAGCAGTTCACGTGATGCAGGTATAGGCGCCGAGCTTAGCAATCTAAACAGAGCGATTAGCTTGTCGTGTGACTTGGAAAATATCATAATCCCTAGTGTAGGGTTTGATACGCCCGGAAGTGCCAGTGTAAAACCATGTTAGAAACGCACAAAAGTTTGAAGTTTATAGGATCAAGATCTGAATAGATCTGATGGAAAAATAGAAAACAGCTCAGTGGAGGGAAATTAATAGTATATCCCGCGGACGCAACAATGATATGCAATTGTCGATCTGGGTCATAGCCTGCGCCCGACGACACTCTCTGCAACTCCACACCCAACACAGAATTGTCATGCGGAGCTATTGGAAACGAAATCTGCTGGCTTGTGGTACCGAAATTTCACATGGCCCGCGGGGGGAAGGAAGACAGATTGCGTGCTCGAATATCATAACTTATGGGTTTCGTATGTCAGATAGGTATGCCACGGGAGCTTCGCTTGCACTGCCATGATTTGATGATGACCTGCAAGCGAAGTCGAAGACCAGTCACCATTTGGAATTTTGGAATTATTGTGAGGAAGCCGCGGACGGAGATCGTACAAAGACACGATAGTCCATTGGTAAGTGCCTAGGCTCTTCAAGCCTTGAAGTAATTATCCGAGTGAGTTGTTTACCAAATCCTATCAAGCCTTACTCCTGTAGACAAAACCAAGCAAAGGAATATTAGTATGCTGGCAATAAAGAGCTAGCGGAAATGAAAACTTATTAAATACATTATCCGCAACCTAGGAGAATTTTCACTGTTCGCATGCGACCAATGCTCGGATCCGATGCAGATGCGCAAGAGTCAAGGCTCGGGATAACAGTGCGCCGTTAGGCAGATCAAATAGAAGGTGCCGTCTACGGAGGAGAAATCGTGGGAATGACACTTGGGGCGCAACTTGTCAGTTGCAAGGGAGGGGACTCCGAGTCAGGTCAGTGATCAATATTGATCAATGTTTCAACATGTACATTCAGCCAGCAATACTGCAGGCAATTCACCAAAACTGCCCAATATCATATGATATATGATGCCCGAGACACTGTTGAGGGCGCTCATTAATGTACATCAACATCATGATCATGGCATCAACACAATCTCTACTATCAGATGGAGTACATGTGGGCATCGAGGGCAAGAAAGCGGCAGACGAAGGGAAAGCTGCAACCTGCACAC
>QFEN01000510.1:3915-29854 GCA_003316125.1 Auricularia polytricha
TGAGAATATTGAGGTGATGAAAACAGTGGTGGATGAGATATTAACGACGTACGTGAGCACAATCAGGTGGGTGCCAAAAAAACCTCGGTACCCGATAAGAGACCTTGATCATATGCATGAGTAGTTGGACTGGACGTCGCATAACATCAGCTTAGAATACATAAGTTTAGATGCAACGGGATCTGTTTATGAAAGTGTCACGTATAGCGAGTAGCGACTTGTCGCGCTGGTCCAACAGAAGGTCGTCAAGGTCACCTTCTCTGAGTATCGCACACTGAACATCCCATGTGTACCTGTTTTTGTCTTGGCAGCCAGTGGCCAGTAGCTTTCCATCTGCAGAAAAAGACATCGTCGACGGACACTGCATTTGCATAGCAGATGGGTGGCTGGCCATTCAATCGAGGTGTACCATGTCTTGACTCAGGCTGGTGCGAGGATTGTCTCTATATCACATTGCCTTGCAATCCCACCGAAGGATCGACCATCTTGACTGCAGCAGACACACTGTGGATATTGGTTCCAGTGAAAATCATTGGACAAAATCAGCACCAAATGTAGTCAAAAGTATAGCATAATGAGCTGAAGACGAGGTGCTGAAAGTTCCGAATTTTACTCTGAAATTATACTCTGAAAATAAGCTGAAGTTGCAATCCCGCCAAAAGAAATGTTGCCATCATGCATTACATGTCACATCACATGATCATTTTCGCCTATCATATTTTGCAATTAGCAGGGATTGACCTCAAGACCTCAAGTAATCATACATGAATCATCATTACCACTAAGCCACAAGACCATTTGTATGACCCACAATAATAGCAATATATACCAAAGAAATGGTCACATGATAAAAATGCGAAATTTACTAAGTCCGTCCCAATTAACACTACAACACTACTATTCTCAACTGTACTCTGAAAAAAAAAGAGAGGAAGACAGGCATTTACGGAGCTGCAGTAGAAAGGATGTGCTGAATTGAGGGTGATCAGCTGAAATTCAGAATCAGCACTCCAATGAAATTAACTGCATGCAATTTCAGGGGAAGTTACCCTGAAACATTCAGCACCAGTACATTTTCCAGTGATTTTTATTGGAACTACTATCTACAGTCGACACAACACACGAAATTCGTATGCCCCGTCCATTTCGTGATGAGTTTGCCTGTGTGATTGTCCCACAACGTCACTGCACCATCCTCACTTCCGCTAACCACCTTCTTCTCATCCAGAAACAACGCTATACTGTACACTTCACTGTCTCCATCCCGCCACTCGTCTCCTAACTGTTTCCCACTCTTCAAGTTTCAAATCTGTAGCGAGCCGTCCCTTGAACAGGTCATCATCCGCTCTCCGCCTGGCAGGTGTATGGCGTCATGGACGAAATCGCTGTGTCCTTCAAATTTCTGGCGGGCGCCGGGGACGTATCCTGCCTTCCTACGATGGGTAAAAATCAACTACCGAGCGCAGCTCCGTTTCAATTTCATCCAACAAAATCCAAAATCATTACTGACGACTCGGAGATACTGGTTTTTAGAAGGACTTGACCAACAGACGCATCATCCACGTGTTCATTTCAAAACTTATGTATGGGCTGCAATCAGGAAGGAACGTCCTTCTTCCTGCTATCTGGTCTGGCTAGGGGAGACTAGGCTGCAGCTGAAATGCCCAACCTTCGTTTGCGATCATGTGTCGCATTCTGTAGATCGGTCCATTTGTCCCACCACAGCCTTGTCCAACAGACCTTCAATCAGCTATCCTGAGTCCTACATTGACTGTCCGACCCCGATAATATGATGTGAATTGTGCCACACCCTTGACATGTGATTAACAGAGTGTAAAGCTACCTGCTCCTTGAAAGTCATTGTTCCATCCTTTTCGGCACAAAGTCACTATGCCTGGGTCTAGTGGTGTAGCCGATCGCAATAATCGTCGTGTCTTACGCTTTTGAGAGCCTTCCCGTCTCTGTTTTCGCTTTTCGCGGTGGAAAGGCATTCCACTGATGTGGCGGAATCTACTTCACCACACGATACCCGTGCCGTTACAGCTGTCATCACTGGAAACGACTCGAGACCACACTGCAGCTACACTCTGTCCACGGGTGTTTTCATCGTCTTTCCTATGCGTCTTACTGGATCGTAAAGCGCAAAGAATGTACTTCACAACCCGCGTACGCGAAAACTTCTAATGGTTCGCATATTCTCACTCTCCGGCGCGCCGTACTTGACCTTCGCACGGATCCATTTGCGCACAATCAACTGTACACCGCTCTATACAGAGTTCGATGTTGTTAGTCTCCTGTAGGAAACAGTCACAAATGTTCATGCAAATATATGAGTCCAAGTCAAAACACAGTGTCCAATGGCAAACCACTGGCACAGACTAGCACACTAAAGATCAACAATATTTACACCTCACTTCCACCTCTGGACGTCCCTTTGGGCCGATATTTCAATATCCATGGGTGTCGCGAGACATCAGTTAATGGGATACGCTCTTCAGGGTTATATTTGAGTAGCTACAAGGCGATCAGGGTCTGTAGATCGCTGAGTGACAGCGTGAACATACCTGTGATATCAGGTCTCTAGCCTCGGTAGAGACGTGTGATGGTATTCTGAGATCGACTTTAGCTATTCGACGGTAAGTGGCTTGAATTACAAGTGTCAACTGAAGAAACGACAAGTGTAACAAGGCTGCTTACCGTTAACGCTGTTCCGATCTTCAAAGGGAGGATTCCCAACCAGGAACTCGTATGTTAGTACGCCCAAGGCCCAGTAATCTACCTTCTCATTATGTTCCCTTCCCTCGACCATCTCAGGTGGCAGGTAATCAAGCGTCCCGCAAAGCGTCATGCGTCTATTACCGGGTGCGTGTACACTCCATCCAAAGTCGCCTATCTTCAGCTCACCATTGATTCCCAACAACAGATTCTCCGGCTTGATATCTCGATGGATGACGTGTTTGCCATGCAAGTATGTCAAAGCATCTGCCATCTGGTCGATATACCTCGAGCTGCGTTTCTCTGAAAAGCTGCCATGCTTGGAAAGCTGCTTGTATAGCTCGCCTTTGCCGGCGAACTCGAGCATGAGGAAGATGCGTTTCTCGTCGTGGAAGTAACCGTACAAGCGGAGCACGTTGGGATGCCGAAGGTTTTGTTGAATTTCTATCTCACGTCGGATCTGTTTCTCGACGCGAGACTGGATGATTTCGGATTTGTATAGGCATTTGAGGGCGAGGATATATTGTGGCTCGCATTTAGTGCGGACCATGTACACGCGCCCGAATTTTCCCTTTCCTAGAGGGCGACCGATCTCGAATGAGGGGAGACTCCATTCTCGAGTAGGACGTGTTCTGACGGAGATGTTAATGATAAGATGCGACTAACGTTATTCTCACTCACCCCGAAACACTGGAATCGAGGGCAAGCGCTTCGGCTGCCTCTCCAAAGACCTTTTCACCCCTCTTCTCGTTGTCTAACTCGAGGCCACCATCATACTTGCCGATGTCAAGTGGGGGTTGGGGTTCTGAAGGAGTTACTGCTCTACTAGTTCGAGCTGGAGCATTTGCGTTTGTTTGGTTTCGGAGAGCAGACGGTTGAGTGGGTTTTGCTGTGGGAGGATGGGGTGCGGCATATTTTGTGAGGAGTTTGGCAACATTTGTTTGGGAGGGCTGCTTGGCATGACCGGGACGCGAAGATTGCTGGTGCTTCTTCGAGGAGATTTCGAGGGCAGCAATCTGTTTGGTGACCGCACCTATTGATGCCATGTTCCAGGAAACAAGTTGACTTTACAGGGAGAGGCTCTGGGTGTTGAAGGGATGCTACGGAACGCGTAGGCGTGCAGTTATGTAGTTGGTTCGACTTTTCGAGCCCCGCTCACGCGTTCAATCACGTGATCTATCATTGATGTGTATACCGAGTCCTCTTGGGATCGTCTATTGCTACGTTCTAATACAAAAAATACAATCTATCAAAACATTCCTTGTATCAGCCGTGAAAACTATTCTTTGTGCGCACGACTCCTCTCCCGGCACGCAAATGACACTCCCGTACATGACGGGGGTGGTTATCTTTCATAAGTATCCTCCCGCACTTAGGCCACAAGCACTCCACCTTGACACGGTCTCCATCTACAAATATACGACGATGAGAGCTCGTGTCAGACACATACGATACTTCCATGGAAGTGCCTGCGTTGGTTCCTGGACCTATGCCAACAATGTCAAGAGACATGGGAGCAACTTCGACAGGAGGAACAAAGGGCATCGAGGGAGACGCGAAATGTCCGTAGTGTGCATTGTGCAAGGAGGGATTAGCTAACCGCAGGTGATGCCTGAGAATCAAAATTGCCTCGTCAACGGTCAGCTGTCGACCATGTATCGTCCGAAGACGGACAAGGTAGGCCTCAACAGAGGATGCCATCCGTATGTCGAGCGTAGGAGGAGCAATTTGATTCAAGACGAAGTTTTCCCACGACCTGGGAGACGGTCAATTACTGAAGGCTTATAGGAGATGGGACTCACTGATACTCCGTGCAATCAATGGATGGAGACAACCCTACGAGCGAGGTCAAATCTACTGGCGAGACAGCTGGGCTAACGCCATCGATGCTGTTGATCGCGTAATGTGAACATCAGAGGGTATCAGTCAAGTCAAAGTCGAGCGCTACTCACAACGCCTGGTTTTCGTTCATGTGAAAATCCCATGGACCGATGGGATTGTCAACAAAACCTTGACGGAAGGAATCATCTGTCGCATCGGTATGAATCTGACGGCTCTCAAGGTTTGCTGTCAACTCTTCCAATGTGCGACATTGTGAATTCATGACGAGTGGCTAAGTTGAACAGGGGGATATAGTGTTCAGAGAAAAATTATCAAGTACCGTTGAAAATATACGAGGCATACCGGCAACCAACGCAACAATCAAAGACCGATCCACAGCAACATACCTTAAGCAAAGTATTTATCAGTGGTTGTAGAACATGAGGATATCATTTCGCTGAGTTCTATGTAGCAGTGCCGATGCTGCACGCGGTCTGATACACGTTTTGCGTGGTTGCAACTTACGGCAGCGCATAGTTGACGCCTCGACACTATATCAAGCATTTCCGGGGGGCCATCCCGGACAGAGACGAGCTCGAGCGAAGGGATTTGAAATTATAAAATGAAAGGACTTTGGCCAGTCACGGGCACGGCGTGAGCACACCAGAATTTCAGTGTCATGTGTTCTCAAAGCGCAGACCCGCAAGGTGACGATGAGGTCGATCAAGAGAGAAATTGAAGACTGTCTTCCGGTTTTATTTTGATGAGTGGCTTTGACGATAAAAGACGGCTCTTAGTACGCGAACCGGTTGACAGAGTGATTCTGAGTGACTCCGAATTCGGAATCTAGCAGATTGCAGTGCAGAACTAACAAGCCTGTTACAAAGTCCCAATCATTACATAAATTGATTTTTTTGGTCCGTGCTTGCAGGACGCTTACAGGGAGGAATTTGAATAGATGGAACGTTCCTAGTACTGAGATCTGCGCGATGTCTGATGATTCACTGAGCCTGTGTAATGACTAGCGGTGCATAGTATCAAATACGGGCGGAGCTTACCGAAAATTATATGGCGAACTTGCTCGCCTCTATCTCAGATAGTACGAGAACATGAGATTCTCGACATTCATCCTATGTGTACCACTCGAGCTATTAAAATATGCGATTCAAGTCACTGAGTCTTGAAGACTTACACTGTATTACAGTGGTGTCACATTTAATTTAATCATTATTTAATATTTGTGCGAACATCTATTATAAGGTGCACTCACGGACTCGCTATTTTGATCTCTCACGTGACCAATATTTTTGCTGCTCCTCGAGGTTTGTGTGCACACAAATCTTTCTCCGACGCGCAGCAGGTACGGCACACTGATACAGATTTCGGTGCTGTAACACATGGCGAGCACGAATACCGTGGCTGGGCCATCTACCCCTATGATCTTGCCTGACACATTCTCTGATTACGCGACCTCTGTGCAATCGGCTGCACTGGCTACAACTGGTCTTGCTGCTACTACACTACCACAAGACATAGAATTCCACCGTTCTATACACGTGTCATTTGCTGCAGAACTTGACTCGCTTTCCACACGAGTCCTCCGGCTTACCAACAGGCTTGTGCGACTTGCAGGCTCTGTGGATAGCGGTACTACTGGACGTGGCACACTGGATGACGAGGAGGATGTCTTGGACGGTTTCAAATCCATGATCGTTGACCCGGTGGATAGACTTTTTGAAAGGACAGACATGCGTTTAGATGATTATTTGGGGCGTAAGAAAGAGCCTGCTATCGCTGTTCCCGCTCTACCGAATCACGGTCACAATTCATCAAAGGTGCATCCAGTAATAGTTATGATTGATAACCGCTAAGTACTAAGTACTCATTGTCTCATAGAAAATCCCAGCCCTGAGAGGACGCCTTGACCCTGCGCTGCAGCATGCGTCTCATTTACCCAAGCCTCAACTGCTGTTCAATACAAAAGCGGACAACCGGAATGAATCGTCATACATCCCTGCCCGTACTCTTGAACATAAGTGGTGTGCCCGTGTCCCGCTTGGATACATGTTCCATGACCAAGACGAGAGTGGGAGCATGGACGAGGAAGAAAAGCAAAAGCTGTTCGTCCTTTTTGATTTTGCGACGACTGCTGTCTCAATTCTTGCAGATCGGCGCACCCCTACTATTATGAGCTCACCCATCCAGTGTTCCCTACCCATCTCTTCTGTCCAACCCCTACCACCATTCTACCTGCTTCTCTCACAGGCACTGACGTCTCGAAACACGTATACGTCTCGACTCCATCTGCTCTCTCGTTGATGGCTACAAAACTCAAAGCAGCAAAAGAAATTGCTGTCGACCTTGAACACCACTCATACCGTACATACAGAGGGTTTCTTTGCTTGATGCAGATCAGTACACGCGAGGAGGATTTCATAATCGACTTACTGGTACCAAGTGTGCGAGATTCAATAAGCAACACACTCGGTGAAATTTTTGCAGATCCAGAGATTGTCAAGGTGCGCTTGCATAATTCGCAGGTGGGCACTTGTGCTCGATTAATTTTTACAACTTTCAGGTCTTCCACGGCGCAACAAGTGATATTGTGTGGCTTCAACAAGACTTCAATGTTTTTGTCGTTGGACTGTTCGACACATATCATGCCTCAAAGGCGCTAGGCTTTCAGAAGCATGGCCTTGCAAATTTGCTAGAGGCATTTTGCGACTTCATACCTGACAAACGGTATCAGCTTGCCGATTGGCGCATTCGGTACGTCGAAATCATCTTTGCCTTGTCTTCTTTCCTTTCCCCTCCAGATCACAGGACGGATCGTACATGGGGTGACGCCCTTAGGTTTGATGCCTACGTGTTCTTATTAGGACCAATTGAAACTATTTCAGCCAGTCTATTCCCGTCACATTGTCACATTTGCTTCACTTCTATCTTCCCTCGTTTTGTCTTAAAGGTATTGTGAGGACGGAACGTTGGTTCTGTAGAACCAATTCCAGTTCACACTATGTGTGAGCTCCGCGTAATAGGAGTTCTGTGCCATGCTGTTTCTGTATATGTTGTTGACTTTGCTTCACCTCCACCTTTCCTCTTGAAGATATTACAACTAACTTTCAATTTGTGAAGTCCATTGACAGAGGAGATGCTCACGTATGCACGCTCCGATACTCACTTCCTGCTATATATTTATGATCGACTTCGACTCTCCCTTATCGAGCGTGCGCAGACGATGTCTGCTCCAGAACCGTCTCTGTCGGTCACAATATCTACTATAATCAAGGGCAGCATATCTGACAAGCCGGCGCACGTGCTACTGAACGACGTGTTGGCACGTTCGGCTCGCACGGCACTAGGGCTATATGACCGCGAGACATACGACGCTGAGCTTGGCGTTGGTACAAGCGGTTGGGATACACTTGCGCGGAAATGGAACAAGAGTGTATTGGCCAACAGTGCTAGCGAGATCAATGGTGTACGAGGTGGTGTAACTGGAGAGGTGTATAGGGCATTGCATCGGTGGAGGGAGGATATAGCAAGGGAGGAGGATGAAAGTACGAGGTAAACATTGGCTTCATCTCCCGGGACCACGGTGAAGTGGTTCTATGAAGTTGTCGGGCCTCCTCTGCTCATATACTGACTGACCTGATGCGCAGATATGTTCTCCCAAATCACCAACTTTTCACCGTAGCCGAGCAGTCACCTTCCAATGCTGCTCAGCTCCTTGCGCTCTTCTCACACGCCAGCGTTCCGCCTGTCTTACGACGAAGAGCAGGCGAACTTGCAGAGCTCATTAAGTCCACTGTGGAACGAGTGACATCTTCAGGAGTTGCTGTTGAGGCCGTCGCGGTTACTACAGACGTCGAAATAGTCGACTCGGCTGTCTCGAATGAAGTTATTGTTGATGAAGAAACTACAGAATCTAGACTGTGGGGGTCTGTGAAAGTCTCTTCTCCCTCAGTTGTTCAGCGAGCCTCGTCTCTCTTCGGCCCGCGGACCGCAGCGGCCAACGAAGGAAGTTCATACTTGGCTTCGCGAAGTTCATTATTCGGCGCCGCATTAACTTCTCGCACGACGCCTCAAGTAAGCCCATTCACCTGCATTAATTTATGATACGATCATATTTTCAGAGTTCAGCACCAATTATATCGGCCAATAGGAAGAAATTTCATGACCTCGTGACACGGATTCATCGGACCCTCGTTATTGCACCCAACCAACCACAGGCAAGCCAGTCCTTGCATTCGCACATTTCTTATCTCCATCTCATTATTAAGATTATCAAAGTTGGTTCTCAGACAATCTTCCCGTCTAGCGTCTCCTCTGGCTCTGTCTCAACACAGTCAGCGACGCCCGTCTCTACCGTGGCTTCGGCAGAAGCGCCTGACGAAGCCACTATCCTTGGACAAATAGAAATTCCGTTCATTCCTCCCGATCAGCGACAGCCCCGTCTTGCCCCTGTTTCAGATGATACCATTGTAGTCGTGGGTCAGGCCAGGCAGAAGAAGCGCAAACGGATCAAGTCCACAGTTTTGGGCAAACCCCAAACTGGAGATCAGGACGACACGGGTGAGGACGAGGCATTTGATTATGCGACAGTGCCGAACCTGCTCGATGATGTCCCGCCAGCCCCTGAGGAGCTCGACACGAGGAAGAAAAAGAAGCAAAAAGCTAAGGGTACGTGATCGGTTGTTTTCTCGATCTCCTTTATTGCAATCCTCTGGCATCCACAATCTTCTTTCGCCGCCATGTCGCTTTATTGACAGATTATCATCTATCCCCTTTGTCCTTCGGCCGAAATGTTGTATGCTCACGCTTACCTGACTGGTGACAGGTACCGGAGTCATAGAGTACGGCAATTTTCGCGCACCACCGCGAGATATGCGCGAGGTTAAGAGTGGTAACAAAACCCATACATTTAGATGACAATTCATCAGAATAACGTTGTATCTGGGCCTTCACATCCTGGCATGTGTTGTTTATATGCTATGTCGCTCCTATGTGCGATCTCGACGACGTCACTTGCTCCCGTGTGAGTGGACACCATGCTGAGGTCTTCGAACAGAGATTGTCGTTGTGCTATTGGACTACTTTCAACTTGAAACATGCAGACCAATACCACGAGGCAAACGCAAAATGTCGATGCTTGAGTACGGCAGACGGACTAAATCGGCAGCATCTTTCGAAATCTGGAACAGACTTGCCTGGAATTCTGTCTTAACAATTTCCGGCTGTGGATAGCTAGGCTAGGATTTTCTTGACGCCAAGGTGCGTACACGTACACGGTGCATTTTTCGGTAGCCGTCTCGTCACGGTGACCGGCACTGCGATATTCCTTGAGAGAGCGCAGGATGACCTCGTGAGTGACCCCTTTGACTGTATAAGAAGCAATACGTCTTGCGTCGGAGGTTTCAAACTTCCTCTGCTTCATCTTTTTAATGCGCAACTCATGACTACTCTACCCCATAACTCTGATGTCAAGCCGTCACCAGACACCAAAGATACAATCGATATAGAACATGTTCCAGTTAACGACGACCCCCGTCAATGGAGTCGTGCCAGAAAAGTGTGTTCAAGATACGATGCTCTCAACTGACTAGGTTGACGCTGTATCACCCATAAGACCATAACTTTGTGCATTGTGTCACTGGCTACAATGGTGTCTGCGTTAGCAGCTAACATTCAAAATCGTTCGTCGCATGTCTTTGCCTATTGAATGGTTTTGATTTGACATCGTCTCACAGCCTCGAACTTTCTGATAGAGAAAGATCTACATGCCACAAGTAGTCAGATTAGCTGGACATTGGCGGCGTTCATACTCATACAAGGCAACTTTCCTCTGATATGGAGCGCCATGGCTGAGATTACAGGCCGCAAGGTTGGTCGCCTTTCTTGATATACGTAAGAATGCAGATCTCGATTATCGTAGATCGTCTATCTGCTGTCTTCGGCTTTATTTGTGGTAGGAAGTGCTATCCTGGCACTTTCAAAAACCATCGAGGTGATGATCGGTATGCGAGCACTTCAAGCAGCGGGGTGAGCTTTTATCTGAAACGCTTGACCGTGGATTGATGTCCTGCAGATCAAGCGCTTTCTTGGCTATTTCGGCTGCGACCCTGGCTGATATTTACGAGACTCACGAACGCGGGACCATGATGGGCGTCTTCTATGCTGCACCCCTTTTAGGGCCCGCACTCGGCCCTATAATTGGCGGGTTATTGTCACAAGGCTTCAACTGGCGTGCAAGTTTCTTCTTCCTACTGATCTGTGGAGTAATCATCTTCCTTTCCTTCCTCATCCTGTTCAAGGACACATATAGACGTGACCGGAGTCTCACTTATTGCTCTGCCCTGCAACGACGTCTTGCCTCCCGAGAACCCGTCCGGCGTCCCAGCGAGTTTACCATGGCCGGATCTGAGTCCAGCAAGAACCAAACACATGACAAGGACCTTGAGAAGCAGCTTCAACTCCCGATTATTCCTGAGGAGACTCCAGTGGCGATTTCTACACCAGAGCTGGACGATATTAGGCTATCGATAAAGGACATCAACCCCCTTCCACCATACTTTCAAATTTTGTCTCGAAAGAACAACGTGCTAATTCTTACTGCTAATGGTGAGTGGGGCTGGCTTCCCGTACCACATGTCGCTAATGACTTCACTAGGACTCGTCTTTGGTTTCAACTACTGTCTTTCGTACACATGCGAACGCACTCTTGCCAATGTATATGGTTATGATGCGCTAAGTGTTGGCTTGGTGTTGCTTTGCTTGGGCATTGGTGAGACCACCACCATCTGGATAGCGATAGAGACTAATTTTCTATAAAGGGAGTGTCGCTGGGAGTATAATCGGTGGACGTTGGTCTGACCGAGTAGTTAGGAAGATGAAGGAAGCGAATAAAGGACAGTGGTACGCAGAAGTAAGACTTTCTGATACCCTTGCATCGGAACTCTCTTGATTAACTTCTTACGAAGATGCGATTAGAGAGCTCGAAACTGGCAATGCTGTGGCTACCTCCATCTGTCATCGGTTATGGTTGGGTTTGCGATAAGCATCTCAATGTCGCCGTTATCTGCGTCATGCTTGTCTTTGTTGGATTCTCATCCATGTGTGTGGAACAGTTATTCATGGTCGTGGTTGCCCTGACATCTTCTTCCAGATGGATGTACGCAAGTACATTGGCATACCTTGTTGATGCCAACCCTGGTCGCTCGTGCGCAGCGGTGGCCACGAATAGCTCGTTCCGAGGATCACTGGCTTTTATTTCAGCTATGATTGCTGTACCGCTTCAAGTAGGTGTCCCGTGTTATGTGCTCTATCTCACAAATCCTGATGCTAGCTCGCTCTCGCCGCAGAACGCTTGGGGAGATGGAATACTGTTCACAGCGTGGGCTTGCGTCTTGGCTATTGCAGAGTTACTGATTGTGGTAGTGGTGTACAAGGGAGAATCGTGGCGCAAGGAGAATGAGGAGAGAGAGCGCAAAATGCTAAGTAAATGAATTCACTTTCTAACACATTCATATTATTAGGCAGGTATGGAGCATGCAGGGCAGGCCTAACTATTTGGTTATAGAGCGATAGAATCAAGTATATATGTGCATATCTGAAATGAAATATCCAGTATCCCAACCTATGTGTGACACGTGATCGTTGAACGCGTCGCGCCGGTAACTAGTACTAGTGCTGGTGACGCGTGACGGCTTCGTTCTAACACTGTTTTCATCAAGAACGAGAAAATTGCATACTTGCTGTGCCTCAGCCTTCAGGATCTTCTTTTAACTCCGGATAGTAGTTGCGAGCATCACCCTGTCCGCGATGATTAGAACGCAAACTGTCGTGGCTCGTACACCAAGTGCGCTTCTTACTACTCTTGATCGTTTTCATTCGCAGTCCAAAGCGACAGCTGGTACGCTCCTCTTTGCCCTTGCCGCGCCTTCGGAAACTCTGTCTGTGATAACCTCACATTTAAAATCACATTTTCCTCGCCACATTGGATGTCTATCGTCACCACTACCGGCATACCGTTCGCACATCATGTGTGCCGTTGCTCTGCTAGAGGGAATTACATTCCGGTCGACGATTGCTGGTCGCGCCGATCCTCAGGTTGGTCGATGGCACGCCGCAAGGCGCTCAAGTACACAACAACTACCTGCAGCACAGTTGAACGACTTCGAGGAATTTCACGGAGATTTGGGCCGAGTTAATTGGGAGGACATATGGGATAGGAGCGCCGCGTCTGCTCAGGAGATGTTGCCCGTGGAGCTGAGAATGGTGAGGTGGGCCTGAGATTGCCCTGTTTCCATGACGTTTTGGCTTCATGCATCCTCCAGACCTGAAGATGTGTCTTCGATACTGTATTTCTCGGACAAAGCCCCGGAAGGCATTGCGAAGGCACTACGGGCCACTTTTCCGCATTCGCATGAGGCGGGTACATCATACATCTGAAATAGTAAGATATAAATACTATTTTCCCGTTCAGCTAGGCTTTTTGGCGGCATCGACTCCTTTCATCACAGGTCGACCGGTGACGCTTTTCCACGATGGCGAGATATACTCAGATGGAGCAATCGGAATTGCCCTTCAGCCTTCTCTGGGTCATGCTTCACTAACAGTCGAGTTTCCTGGTTTGGTCGATCTGACTCCGGATCTGCTAATAACAAGGTAGCATCCCTCCCTCCCGCATCCCGTCGTATGCTGAGTGGTCTGAGCTCTGAGGGGAATCTCATATTTACGATTGACAATGGAAACCCTACACGTCTCCTCCTTGCTGCAATGAACAAAAATGGTTTGGACATTCGTGACGTCCTGCTCAAGGACGATGAATTCTATGTTGGCGTCATGAGTAATGGCAAGGTACGAAGTCCCCGCTTATAATTGATCAAATCCACATACTTATGAACGAAGGTAGAACGATTACACCGTATAACCTCGGGTGACCCTTCACGCGGCACCATTGCCCTCGGGACAATGAGTGCACCGCCGCAGGGTTCCATAATGAGAGTGGGTCTTTTGTCATCTAAATGAATGTACCTAACATTCTGACAGATGTTCTATTTGCCACGGAGGGATGAAGCAGCCTTGAACTTGGAGCCAACGCATAGAAACACGTCCATTTCGTTCATTGCAACACCTGACTCCATCGGTGACGGGCCTCCATCCTCAGTCCTCGGCAATGACGTCCTGGTGATCGACGGGAATTTTGTTGCTGGGTCTGAGAATGGGTTCATGTTAAGAAGGGGCGCCAAGGAGGAAAGCTGGCCTTGTACGTTGCCTGGTGGACGGGCCCGCCTGCGTTGGGCATGAAACAAGCTGCAGCCGATGTCGAGTCTTCCTTCTGGCTTATGAAACTAGCCAAGTTGCGAAAGGTCTATTCGGCCGCGCGCCGCTGGTTTGATCCACCTATTGCAGGGTCTCTTCATATTAGCTCTCTATTTGTCATGTGTTTTTTCTATTCTGTCCCGTCATTGACTACGGTACCCCCCCTTTGACTGACGCAAAGGCTGATTACGCGACCCATGAGAAACGGTCATTGCCGGATTTCAGATGGACATGCGAACAAAAGAAAAAATGGCAAAATCCGGATTTCACTGACTCAAAATGGTTTTTATTTGTCATTGTATCGAATCCACACTTAGGATGCCTTGCAAAGCAAGGTGATACCTAAATTCCCGTTTTGGCCGGGTATACCGTGTTGTTGTTCGTGCTTTCCTCAGCCCGACAAACTCTTTCCAACGCACAGACCACCACCGTCAATGTCACACAGCGTCAACGACGTCGTCGCCACCACTAATGATGGTCCCCCGCCGTTCAGTGGTCAGGAGAGCGATCCCGAGGGGGATGCTGATGACTTGGAGGTATTTCCTGAAGATAAGGAGAACGCGGTGGAGTCGATCCAACAAGGGGATGCTGCAGGCGAGATTGAAATAACGCGGTCTTCTGTCTCTTCTAGTGTCTCTCCAAGTCAAGATGCCGAGCCTGATGCTGGCGAGACGCATGATACAGCTCTTGGCCTTCCACCAGCCCGTCGCCCTTCAGATTCTGATAGTGGCGAATCGGAAAAGGGTTTGAAGCGCAAGCTTGCTGACCGTGGCACAAGTCAGGGGCCGGAGAACCTTGTGCCTCTACCCTCGGCCGAGCCTGCCAAGCGTCCTAGAGATGATACCGACAAAGATGATAACCCCCGCGAATCAAAGAGACCGTCACCTCCTCCCGAACAGAAACCTGTGGCAGCAGAGACATCCGCACCCAAATTCGTCCGTCACCTTTTATTATTCGCGAGGCTTTTGCTCATGAATTTCTTATCAGGGAGGGTTTATGGCCTATGCTGCCGCAGCATCTCCGTTTGCTGCTGTCAAAGGTCAAAATATCTTTTCAGGAGCTAGCTCCAGCACATCCAAAAAATCATCTGTTTCGCCATCACCATCACCTTCCCCCCTGCCAACGAACAATGCCCCTACGCCTTCTCCGTTTGCGAGCTTCGCCCAATGGTCTGTACAGCAGACGCCGGCTAGCACAGCGGTCAAGCGTACGGGTTTCGAAGCCTTCATGGGCTCCACTTCTCCTTTCGCAACAGCAGGCGTTTCTCCCTTCCCTTCTCGACCCAAGTCACCATTACGTGCCAGCGGAAAGAGCGCACTTGGAAGGAGCAGGTCACCCCCGAGACGTATTCCTCTCAGCATGAGCAGTGCATTCTCGTCATATGCCAGTAGTGGCGTGCAAGCTTTATTTGCTGCGCCCCATCCCAAGCGTGCGAGGGCCGATTCACCCAACGGGGGGTCGTCACGCAGTTCACTTGAACGGACAAGCAGCACTAGAGTCAATGTACTGGATTCAGTATGGAATGGGAGTGCGGATGAGAGCGGAAGCGGAGAGGAAGATGAGGAACAGGAGCAGGATAGTGAGAGACCACCTTCAACATTTGGTGAGAGACTGCGTGCAGGTAGAGATGACGAAGAGGACGAACCTGAGGAGGAGAAAGAGAAAGAGAAGCTACAAGAACAGGACGGTGCGATGTTTTAATTTCTTTGTGTGCAGATGCCTAAATTTGTGGCAGTTGTAACTGGCGAAGAGGATGAAGAGACGATACACCACGTTCGCGCCAAGCTCTATGCCTTATGTCCCCAGAACCAGTGGAAGGAGCGGGGTACCGGCCTCCTCAAACTCAATGTCCGACGGTCGGACGGTGGAGGTGCTCGTCTTTGTGCGCAAGTTACGTCATTTTTGGAGCTCATCTCACTAACATTGGGTATCAGTGATGCGCAAAGAAGCGGTCTATACAGTCATACTGAATGTTACACTGTTCTCCGGAATGAAATGCTTTATCGCTCAGGATCCACGATATATTCGGTTGAGCGTAATCGAAGATGGGGCCACGACACATTACAACCTCAGAGTCAGTTGTTTTCATTTGTGTTGTTTTCACAACATCTATAGTGACCCTCTCGCAGGTTTCAAACGCGAAGATTGCACAAGATTTGCTAGAGGAGATCAAGTCGAATATTCCAGCTTGACATCCAGAGTACCCTTATGTTACTTTACTGCTCATCATGATCATCCCTTGCTACATTTAACATTAATGTTGTCTTTATGTACAACCACAGGACGCTCGCTGCACCCTGTATCGCATGTCCACCAGTGGCAAGGAGCCTCAAAATCACTCATTCCATGGTCCTAAATGTTACGCCTCGGAGTTCATGGGACGAACATCGTGTCCGACGGTAGCGGCCTTGGAGAACTGATATTGGACGTGATGCATACCTTCCATTGTACGTTGACCGACGTTTGTTCGGCCCTAAACAGGCACTCAGTGCTCAATCAAGTGATCTACCATTTAGACCACGACAATGACATGCAGCAAGGAACGACTCAAAGGTAGAGTACGTATTGCGAACTTGTGTTACAAGTTACACCACACCCGCAAACCTTTTCTATCTCTTATGAGCCTCAGCGGAACTCACTCAATGACCTGGTAAAACATGCTAGATGATTGTTGGCTGAATTGACAAAGCTCGCGCTCACGGTCCAAGGTCCAGTGCGGGAGAGTATTCTCGGAGTCAGGCACCTGAAGGGGCAGTTGCAGACCGTTGGGAGGACCCCAGTGCAGAAACTGAATTGAACTTTACCGGGTGCATCCCAAATGAAATTCAGCCTGTCCTGCGACACCTGTACCGGCGCTTCCTCGCCTCGTGTACATGATAGCAGCTACTAGTACTCACGTATCGAACCGAGGTCACAATGCGATGGATAACTGATGCAAATTCCAGACAACAGAGCGTTATCTTCTTCTGGACTGCCAACGTTAACTGGGCGACTGCTAAGGGTTTCGTAGGTATCGATTGCTCTCAATCTTACAGATATTTTCCACATCTGGAATTGCAGCGCACCATCTTGGCGACTTGTATGCGCTGGAGCCCGGATTATATTTTATCATACAACGCTCTCAAGGTCGCTACCTTGGACAAGCGATCTGTTATTACCACAAGAACAACAATGATAAAGGTGCCGAAGCCGTTTCTTCACCCATCAGAGCAGTATGACGGATTTTATTCAGGTATCTTGTTTCGTCGCAAATTTCCGTTCTCGTTCAAAGACGTGCAGATACTTTCCAGCATCAAATAATGTTTTACGATCTGGAAACTTATCTGCGTTTGGTGTTACTGAGGGTGGGGTATCTATCGAACGGGAAGTTGTTATTGGACCACTTGGACCACAGGACATTAATTCAGCTGGGCCTATAAACGGGGAACTACTGGAATGGAAACGCATCCGGTTCACCAGATTGCCTTACAGTTCAAAACTTTACTGTGATCAAGTTTGACGTGAATTTCGCGATAACGTCACTAGTAACGCCAAAGTACGAAGCACCCGCTTGCAATTGAACAAATGCACACCGTCACACATCACGAGCGAAGGTAGACCGACTACATTGTATCACCTCGGATGATCCGTGAAGATAGCCGTGGGAGCATTAAGTGCCACCACAGGATTCCGTCATTAGGGTAGGCTCTTGTCATCCGAACGAACGCACTTGACATCCCGACCGTGACGGATCCTCTGAAGTGATCTTGGACTTGGAGCCAACGCATGGAAACACGACCGTTCTGCTCGTTGCAACACCTGGCTTCTCCTATCGGATGCGCTCTTAGACTCTACCAATGATCCTAACAACGACGTCCTGCTCATTGATGGGTATTTCGTTACTGGGTCTGGGAATGGATTTAGGTTGAGAAGGGCTGCCAAGGAGTAAATTTGACCCTGTACTAAGCTGCCTGACAGTGGGCGAGCTTTCGCGATGTCGGTTCAACTTTTTCGAAATTTTGTGACCATGTGATTTACGGATCGTTCTATAGAGGGATTCCAGCCACGCGCCACTTATGCCACCTCGAGGCATCTTGTCTCGTCGTAGATTTCTTTGTTTCAGGCGAACCATCACCGCTTACATCAACACGCCGTGCATCAATCTAGTTCCTCTAGCAACATACAGCAGGTGCTCCGGTGCAAAACCATCAAGCTAGGGACGTGCGATTCCACATTCCTGTGCTAAAGGTACGAGTTTGCGGGGCACGCATGAACCTTAAACGTGTCCGTCCCATCTTGTCCTTCTTGGATTCAAATTATTGTCCATTGGGGAATGCTATCCTATGTCCGGCATTACTATGTGGTCTTCTTGCCCTTTTGGAAGTACTAAAATGCATCTAGACACGGCAGTATAGGATGTGTTTCAGACCGCATAATACCGTTCAAAATAGCTATGCGAGGAGTGGTACAAACACCTATATGCAAGACATCCATCCGATCAGTGAAATAAATTTTCAGTTGGGAGTTGTTGGAAGCAGATAGGTTAAACTGTTTGCTTTCATGCACTTATAATAATTTGCCAAAATGTATTTCAGTTACAATGGACCATATGATCTCTACATACTGAATTTCTTCGCTCAGAGCATCTTGAACGAGGATATCCTGCAAACTCATGGCATCATTCCAGTGGGTACTGTAACAGATGGCCATTGTACTGTCGAATTTTCCACTCCACGCTGTCACATGGCCTGTTTACCAGCAGTCAGGCCAATATGTCTAGACAAATCACAAATAGTAGCCATGGCCTATCGGATATATCATAAAGCAACGGAAGTTGAACTTCGGTCCTGTGGTAATTGATATCAGCTGGGCCCGTCAGTAGTATGATTGTAACCGGTGTACAGCTTACTCTGTCCCTTGTAAAATTACCAGCCAGAAAGGCTGAATTCACAATGGCCAGTCCGTCCTCAGGCTCGCCACTCGGGTCAGTCATCGGGGCAATTGAATGATCCCGAACCACTCAACCCCATTCAGCGATCGTCGATGGATCGCTGTACATGTAAGGAAAAGTTCAAGTTTAGCAATTTGCTTCAAGGAAGCTGGCCAAGGCCTAAGCGCTGAGTCAACGAACTGTTTCAGCTGGCCTGGCCCATATCGGGTCATGATGGCTACTCGTAACGATTAATACAACTTTCTCACTCATGCGATTTGCTGTTCTGCCACAAGGGCCGAAGACCCTTTCCCCCTCTTTCCCCACCGTGACTGTTTCAATGTGAGGCATGTAAATTATTCGAATGGTCCTACAAAATCCCTCACAAGGATTCTTGATATTCTCCTAACCATTAGTGAAGAAATGTTTTCGATGGCCCTGTGAGAATCGAACCCCTAAGCACTACTTCCTCACCATAATATTAATGATCATTAATGACTCTTTGGAAAGTAAGAGATTTTGTATGGACAGAATCCTGACCTAACTGAGCCCAACTAGTAACATACAAATCAGGCAGCCATATGCATGTTACAGCCTATCTGATTGCTGCTAAAATAGCAAGGCAGTGAAATGGTTGAAATGGTAACTCACTCCCTCGGATTTAATCAGCACATGCTAACCTCAGGACAAGAAAGCATAGCTGAAGGAGGTTCGAAATGGTGTCACAAGCAACGAGGCCTTGTGCACTTCCCAGGGCGTGCAACCTTTTAAGGTCAAGTCTCAGCACGGTACTGTCTCTTCTCAATACGAGTCCACGCGGTCTTACCGCTTGACACTGCATCTATACTTAATGTGCGCCGGTAAACGAGGAAGAATTAGGATACACAAGTATAACAAGGCACCGTCATCGTGCACTATGTGAAATCTATTAAAATATTGACCTGCTTGTTTATTCACCATAGCACGACAATCCTCTCCGAGATCCATGCCCGATTTTAAGTTTGACGGTGGCAGGCACATATCGTATTGCCGTTCATGCAACCCTTTTATCCGGAGGCGTGGTTGGCGCGTGTCTGTACCATAATCAGTTCGGAGCTGTGGCACGTGGAAAAGCCAATCACTTCTTTGTTTTCTTTTAACGTTATTCCGACTATCTCACCTAGGTCTGCCACCACAATCAATCTTCACACCGATAGGGCGCAGCGCTGCCATGGCTTACGCATCGAACGGTTGGCAATCTGAGATTTTTTTCTTGGGTCGTATACGGTTCAGGGTAAATACGTTGTATGGTTTCTGACCGCCGCCTTTTGACACTTGCAGTATATTCAAAGTATAAAGAACCGCGCATCTGACAACAATATAATTAACTACCCACATCCTCCTTAATGGAAGCTCATACTCCGTTGACAGCGGCGTTGTTGATGACTGCACTCCCTATTGACTCCCACGGGGAACCATTCACCGAGTTCACGGACTCCAATATTGCGAGCCAAGGCTCCTTGAACGACCCCGGCATGAGTCACTCCATATTTCCGCCAAGGTGTGTCTGGTTGTTTCAGTCTTTCTATAGGACAAATAATTACCTCCACTCCTACCATATAGCCTCAGCTATGATAACAACAACCATCCTCTAGATTTGTTGGAGCAAAGTCACACTCATGGCGCTGCTCAGTAAGCTATATTTTTTCACCAGAAAAATCTTTGCTAAGAAGATGGACAGTCTGTCTAAGATCCATTCTCATCATGACGGTGGGCTCATACATGCTTTATTACCAAATGAAACGGCTCTCTTTGTTGCAAACTATCTCCATCAGTTGCGTTTGACATTTGGGACGGACATGACTGTTGACCAAGCAATTCGAATATGTGGTGGGCAGTGGGACACTCCAGGTCACCGTCGTCATTTTTATTATACGGATATCGCTTACACTATATCTAATCACAGACCCCGATCCTATGCATGGTCAGATAGGAGTAGATAAATTTGTTTCGAACATCAGTTCGCCTTCGACGAGTTCCCAATCTAGCAGATCAGCAACCCGCCAGTGTAGTCCCAGCGAGAGGGCTTCTTTCAGGTCCAGTGCTGTTATACAGACCGACCACGAGATATTCCGAGACAATGACAAAATAAAGGTCAGATGTCTCGAAGGCCCGTGCAACGGCAATGTATTGATGAAGGATAATTATGCCCGCCACGTACGCGAACATCATCTTGGTTGGAAGAGGAAGGCAGGAAGGAGCTCTAAACGAGATGTTCATCTCGGAATGAAATGACGGACATCCCGCACGACCATGATGGTTGCAGCATGGAAGATTGGCTGATGTGGAACTACGGTACGGACCATGCCAAGCTGATGAAGGGCATGGTGCATTTGTTTTATGTAAAGGAAACTCTCCTGTGGATGTGATAGCCCGTTGATATTAATTTATGTTGTGCTGTGCCCGATGCACGCAGCACACAGCTTCGCGGATACATCATAGTCAACTTAGTAAGGCTGAGTACTTAAGTGTCCAGAAAAGGGTACTGTGGCGGAAATAACCGAATCGGACACGACTTGGGGATGCGTTGAACTTACTCATCACTGCCATCTACCACCACTTCGTCGTCGTCTTTGCCGTTGCCGAGACACTGCAGACAACGTCGAGCTCTGTACCAAACAATCTTCTACTGTACCTTAGTCTTATCCTTTGTTTCGTTCTTGTTCGTATAACAGTAAACAACGCTGCCATCCAACTTGGCTTTCTCGCTTTTCTTTCGAGGCTAGCCATATTCCGCCGCCTTCCTATTCTCACTCCTTTACATTCTCTCTGAAGTCGAACTAGTACAATGGGCCAAACACCCTCTAGGATCCAGATCCGTCGCAATGGCATTGCACAAGCGAGATCTAGCCCGCCATCCTCTGAATCGCAGTCATTGTCCGAACCTTCAACTTCCGTTCCTACTCCTTCGTCGACATCTTTGTCAGAGCCTCAAATTGCGGGCATCGCAGAAACAAAACGTACTCGTCGTGCATCCTTGTCGCACCGCATTCTTTCATCGCTTGCTCCCAGGACTTCAACTCCACGCACCCAGACAGACAGTTCGGCTACTCAGGCCTCGCAGCGCAAAAGATGGCGGCTTTCGCGACGTGTCTCTCAATCTCCGGCAGCCAATGTCACTGCTGTTCGTGAGGTTGCAGAACCTCAAGACGAACAGAACGAATCGCAAGGCCCTCCTGCGGATGTAGAGAGCGGTAAGGGCAAGGCAAGAGAAGATGAAGCTGTGGATGACCTCCCGTCAGCCCCAGAAGCATCAACATCCCCCAGTCCACCATTAGAAGATGTGATCTCGACCACTTCGGATGGACGATTGGATGAACCGGCATCTGATATCTCATTTCAACCCATTCCCCCAATTTCTCGTCATTGCTCAGAAGAAGATGAGGATGAAGTGGTCATTGCTCCAACTACCGAGTTGATTGACCCATCTTCTCAAGTACACGTTCCAACCGTAAATCAGAGCGAAGGCCCGCCGTTCATGCCTCCGATTGCACCCGCTGGACCCCAGCCTCACGTAGGCATAACTGCACAGCCCTTAGGTCGCCAATTTCCACCTGCGGGAACACTTGTTGTCGTGCAAGGCGTTGTGCATACCACTGACGTGTCCCGCGCTTCAGAGGTAAATACCGCCAACAACAATAACTCGAACAATCGAAGTTCTATGAATGACGGCAATCTGGGGCCACCGGGAATTGACAGGTCATCCTCTGTTTCACGCCAACGATCGTCGTCTACCCCTGGAGATCGCTTGCGCAATCGCTTGTCTGGAATCCTACCGCGCCCCTCCAGCATGCTGCCGTCTGTACCGCTCTTGTCAGAAAGCGGTACAGTTGTTGACCGCACTGCTGCTGATTATCCACGACAATTACCTGTTGACACGCAGTCAGGTACGGCCCCTCTCCCCGCGGGGACGGGCTTTAACACGGGAGCTAGTCCACCAACCTCTGAAACATCTAGTGCCAGCCCTGGCTCACTTTCGCCGAGTAGCATTGATGTATTGGGAACATTGCTCAGGTGTGCATTTAACTTCTCCACGACATGATTTTGTTGTGCTCCACCCCATCACATTATTTGACTGATTCATGCGTATAACGATACTGACTTGTTCTCAATCGCAGTGTTGCAGCAGCAGCAACGGCTGCTTCCCTCCTCACAGGCACCTCCGAGCCTATTTTCTCTTCTGGACTCGCGCCTTTATCTCAATCACAGAATCAGCCTCCTCCTCAAAGTATGTCCGATAGGCCTCTATCGCCTACACCCACAGGCGATGCTGGGCGGATGCGTCATGTCTGGAGCAGTTTACGTGATCGCCTTGGTCTTCGCACACCTGGAATGGAAACGCCCGGCGCTGATGAGGGCACAGGTAGACCCAGTCCCCGTGATGCACGGGAGCTCCTGCTTACGGAGATGGCTCGGGCTTTCAATCTGGGTCTTGGTCTAGGAAGACCACCTGTTGTTCCTGGTGTAGCTAATGCCGGCGGGCCCGCAGCGCCCGTAGCTGAAGCAGCTGCCGTCAATGGAGGTGGAACCAGTGACGTTCCCATTATGCCACCGCCTGGCAGCTTTGAGCGTTTCCTCATCGATCTCCAATCAGATCTAAGAGTTGCGCTTGCGCAAGATAGTGTCCCTGTTGACGCTGACGGCGAGGGCAATGATGAAGGTGCGGGTGATGAAGACGATCATGAAGGGGAACACCATGAGACTGAAGATGTGCCGGATGGCACGAGTGACAACGAGTCTTACGACACCGCCGCATCCGATATCGATGATAACATGCCTGAACTTCAAAGCGTTTCTGATGGGGCGTCTACTATCTCGGACGCCCACACTGCCCGCGAGAGCCCAGGCACGACCGATGACAATCTAGGACATAGCGACAATCCAGATTTGGAAATTGACAACGCCCTAGTCCATGATGCCACAGCAACCTTGCCTCGCGTTGCCCACGCTGACACCCTTTCTGGAGAGGCGGGTACAGGCATAGGGTCTCAGGATGCTTCATCTGCTTTGTCAGGGTCTCCAACAGAACCTTCTTTATTATCTCCATCATCTGGACCCCCAGGTGTGAGTTCTTTCACTGATTCCTCAACTGCTGCACAAGAGCCTGTTGAGACCGACATGCCATTCCGCATTCCGCGTATCTCCCCTGGTTCTACATCGCGCACTGAGCACACACCTATCAACTGGTGGCGATTGTACCGTTTTCCTGCTATCACCGCGCCAGCAAGTCGCAGTACGCAGGCGCACACGATTGTACAGCAAGGATCTGCCCCACAACCACAATCACACGCGGACGGTGAGGGGGTACAAAATACAGGTGCTGCACCAGCGGTTCCGTCTCCTCCTCCTTTTACTCCCTCAGAGATGTCAGATACTACACACGCAACACCAGACGCCGACCTGACCGCTGGAGTACAACCAAGTAATGGAAATGAACAACGCAATGTCGTTATTCCTGTCATCGTTGTGGGGTTGCAATCAGTGCACGCGGAACGTCAATCACCTATGCCTCCACATCCTCCTCACCACCTTCATCCTCACCTTCATCATCAGCCACCCGATTTCGCAGACGAGCGCCCCACTGAAGGAGATATGATGGACTTAGACTTTAGCAGTGAATCTGGGATGTCTCCACCAACCTCAGCTCCTACTGCTCCATCAGAGCTTTCACCCGAGGATCGACAATCTCGCGGTCGCTCTTGGCAGTCTCGTGCAGCAGATGCCATCAGGAATTTACGTCCTGGTCGCAGGGCTGCTGTAGCAAGACAGACAGCGTTAGAGCCCCCTGGCTCCAGAACGTTCCTCATTTACGTCATTGGTGGTGAGTTCGCCCTTTTTGCCCTGTTTTCGGATATGGATATTTGTTTCAAGGCTATTACCCACCCGATCACCAAATCATCACAGGCGGGAATTTGGATTCGTTCGAGGCATTGTGGTACGTACGCGGCGCAAGTGTGATATAGTGCCATGCTCACTTTCATGCAGGGAACTAGCCGAGTTACTCGGCCAAGTGAAACCACCTACTGTCTCTAAGGAGGATATTGACAAGTCTGGACTTGAAGTCATCAAGGCAAATTCACTTGAGGAGTATACAAAGGATGGACGTGTCGCTACCAACTGCGTCGACCGGGTATGCAACCCTGCCTTTCTCATGTTTATCAAGCTTGCTTGCTTATCTTGCATACAGTGTCTCATATGTCTCGATGACTATGTGCCAGACGACGACCTACGTGTCTTGAGCTGTAAACATGCATTCCACCAGGGCTGTGTGGATAAGTGGTTGCAGACTGGAAGGAACAACTGTCCTGCCTGTCGTTCGAAGGTACGTTTGTTTGGGGGCAAGCAAGCAATTTTTGACATCTATTTCAGGGCGTCGACGAGACTAGCCCCTCCACTGAACCGTCCGCTTCGAGTTCAAGCTTAACACCCCAGCCAGCAGCTGCGTGATGGCATGCATCCTTAATTAAGCAGTATTTTCCCTTGCATAATCTTCCCCTCATCTCGATTGTAACAAACCTTCACATCTGATCTGTCTCGCGATTCGTGTAGCAATTTCATCCCTTCATCGCTGTTCTTTCTTCAGCTTATTATAATGCTACTGATTATCATCGTCCATACGATTTCACCCGTTGTCATTTGTACTGTACGACACAGAAAAGATCATCTATCACTGAGAAGATCATATTATCCTGTGTGTATCGTCAGTACTTGGCATACAGCTCATGGTGCAGGTGAGTGCGAAGGGCATTCGAGCTGATGCTATGTACGCTTTCCAGTAATGCCGGCGTCTTTGAGCTTGGCGAGAAGCTCATCCACATTTGCTACCTGGATGTAATTGTAAGTACAGGGATATACTATGAAGAAATAGAGAATCACCTTGCCACCACCAACGCGCTTTGGAGGTTCCGTGACTTTGATGATTTCCAGTCTAGGCGCGAGGTCAATTCCAAGTTGCGCAACCGTCAACTTCTCCACAGGTTTCTTCTTCGCTTTCATGATATTGGGCAACGAGGCATACCGCGGTTCTGGAATAGGCAGAAATTAACTAAGAGGGATGAAATATTATGTATGAAACGCACCATTAAGCCTAGTTTTGAGAGCATTCGTCAGTTACTGAGACATTTGTGAATA
>QFEN01000514.1:632-12126 GCA_003316125.1 Auricularia polytricha
CATGCTTCTGGGGCTTGGCATGTACTAGTAAGTACACAGTTGAGTGAACAGTACTAGTAGAAGAACGGGACACATCCTTTTGTCACTTGCATTGTGTTGCACATTGAATGCGGCTCTGAGGCAGATCACACAGTTTTAGGTTTAACCTTCGGCGCGCGATTTATAGACGAAGTTTATGTATGTCACAGCGTTTAAATTTCTCACAGAGTACCACTCAAGCCAAATCTTGCTATCTTCCAATCCCTCGGCCCAGATAGATAATTCCTGGTGAGGACTTGATCATGAGGAACCAGGAACGACGTGGCGTCACCCAAAACTCAGCTCAAGATTTTTTTGCCAGATCGACTAGCTCCTTTGTTCGCCCCTAGTAAAGGCTCAGCGCTCAACAACCAACCACATCGAAGCAGCATTCTAGCGCGGGACGCTTTTGTTTTGGTGGTTCTCCCATCAAGCGCTCATCCAACCCATTGTGAACAACTACACATTTAAGGGAAATATCTCTCAGTCACGGGTATACTGTTTGTAGGATGCAAAAATTCGATCGCCCGTCACATACTCTTATCCGGAGATCTGCAGCTGGCAGGCGGGGATTGAAGCATGCGCCGCTACTCTTGTGAGATAGGTTTATATATATATCCTGATGAGTCCATCATTTGCTCTCACGAATTCTCTGGACATTGTGGATATGATACTTTGCGCCCTAATTCCCGGGGCCTCCCGATTTCATCCAGATGGTTTTGGCAAGCGCGGGTTTAGTCTTGACTAGCACAATTAGCTGACTTGGCGTCTTCCAGCGGTACCTCAAACATGACTGATTAGTATTTACTTCCGTGGGTCCGTGTTTCAGGCTTCAGCGCTTTGCCTTCCTTAAGAATGCTCTCTTAAGGATCGGAATTCCCGCACCTGCACCCCATATATAAAGGCGTTGGTCGTTTTCCCCCATCGTAAAGTGATTTGAAATGCCTATTCCCGTCGTACGCCACTCTGAAGTCGATGTTCTCGTTATTGGGGCTGGCCCTGCTGGGCTCATGTGTGCGAATGCTCTGGCGAATGCGAGAGTAAACGTTCGGGTCGTTGATAAAAGGTAAGCAGGTCGATGGCTATTCGTATTCCTGCTTAATTGATTTTCCATCAGGGCTGTTAAAGTCACCACTGGTCAGGCTGATGGGATTTCACCTCGAACTATTGAAGTCTTCCAGGTGAAAACGCTTCTTTACTGACTGATAATAGCTCCATACCAATTGAATTTAGAGTTATGGACTTGCAGAGCGACTTTTAAGGGAGTCTGTTCAAGTTCATCTAGCGGTACGCCCTTCAACAGGGGCTTGCCGAGTGTACAACTCATTGCATCCTTAGGCCTTCTACAACCCTTCTTCGTCCGGCGGCATTGAGGTTCGTAACTTTCGCAATCAACGAGGAATATTCAGTGAATGTCTGCCATTAGCTTACCAGTCGAGCACCAGATGTGACAGCTCCGTCTGCAAGATACCCATTCGAGGTGTGCTCGTCATTCAGAGAGACACATTATACAAGCTGAACGAAATTCAGGTTGCACTCCATCAAGGAGCCATTGAATCCATTTTCTTAGATTCCATGAAGGCCCTCGGTGTCGAGGTTGAACACTCAACCTCACCAACTTCGATAGAGATCTCCAAAGACGAAAATGAGTTGACGGATCCTGCATCACATCCAGTTCGCATCGTGCTCCAACTAGACGCACCCGAGGGTGAACCACAAGAAGAGATTGTCCATGCTAAATATGTTGTCGGAACTGATGGTAAGTTCCATGGATGTCCATCTGGCCACCTAATCATTTCCCTTGATAGGCGCTCACTCATGGGTCCGCAAGCAATTCAATATTTCAATGGATGGAGAACAGTCTGGTGAGTATCTTTATCATTTGAGGCTCTCAGAAAGCTCAATCTCGATTGATAGAATTCATCTGGGGTGTCTTGGACATGGTACCTGACACTGACTTCCCGGATGTCAGGAATAAGAGCCTTGTACATTCCAACCATGGCTCAGTTCTTCTTGTACCTCGAGAAAAAGATCGCCTTCGCGTATACATGCAACTAGAGGACAAAGATATCGTAAATCCAGAGACGGGTAGAGTAGATAAAGAGAGAATGGGTCCAGATGAGATGCTCGAAGTAAGCGATATCCGTCCGATGGACCAGCAGTCATTAATGTTCCCCTTAGGTTGCCCGAAGATCGCTTTATCCTTACAAGCTTACCCCGACGACTGGGATTTTGTGGTGGACATTATATATCAGTATGTGTCTGACCCACTTGCTATGAAATGTTTGTTTGACATTTTTTTCTCAAGTTGGGCAACGAGTAGCCTCTAATTTTTCCATCAAAAATCGAGTACTTATTGCCGGTGATGCTTGTCACACACATTCTCCGAAAGCAGGCAAGTGTCTTACACCCAGCCCCTCCCTCTCAGTCTGGTTACAATTGAATTCTCAGGACAGGGAATGAACGCAAGTATGAACGATGCCCACAATCTAGGTGTGTTTTCTTTTCCTGCGGCCTTGATTGAAGCTAAAGGGCTTTCTCAGCTTGGAAACTTGCGCTAGTTCTTCGTGGTTGGGCAGACACATCCCTTTTATCAACGGTAAGTTCTTGTGCAGCCATTTAACTACTTGCTCACGCACTACTTGTAGTACGAATCAGAGCGCCGTAAATACGCATTGGACCTGATCACGTTTGATAAAATGTTTTCCACCCTTTTTTCTGGGAAGCCCTTGACTGAAGAGAACAGCGATGGGGTTGCGCATGAACATTTCATGAAGTAAGATTATATAGTACGAACAGTGTTGCCCTGTTACTAATGTGGTGGGATTGTAGGACATTCCAAACGTTCGGAGGCTTCACCAGTGGCATTGGGGTACATTATAGCCCTTCCGTTGCAGTACTTGACAAAAACCAGGAGCTGGCTAGTGGTCTCGTGATCGGTGAACGCTTCCCTCCATACAAATTCATCCGTGCTGCAGATGCATGGCCCTTTGAGATTCAGGACCTTCTTCCTTCGGACTTCCGCTTTAAAGTGCTCGTTTTTGCTGGTGACTTCAGTGATCCACTTCAACACACGAGGGTTGAGTCAATGGTCGCGGACATGCAGAAACCCGAGAGTTTCCTGAACCGTTACGCGACGCCTGGCAAGAGCTCTGCGAACCCACGATTTGACATCATCACGATCGGCAAAGGCCGTAAGGAAGGATTTGATTTCTTGAAATTCCCTTCGCTTCTTCGCTCTCACTGGTCGAAGTGAGTGTTTAATTTATGTCACGTGTGATAACACTGATTAAGTTTACTTAGGGTGTTTATCGATGACACCGATGTCACTGGTAGCTTTGGTGGACAAGGTTACTCATATTATGGAGTGGGTCCTGAGGGCGTCCTGGTTGTTGTTCGCCCTGATGGCTATGTTGGAGCTATCGCGCCCCTGGATCACGTTAAAGAGCTTGACGCGTATTTCGCGTCTTTCATGAAGATTCCCGCTTAGTTTTAACGACATATATATCTTCTTTACATTTTGCTTATTATTTCCTAGGATCTTAGATTCTTAACAGTCTTGTACCATAGAGTCGCCGTATCAGATGCATTAAAAACAAACATGATGCATGACTACAAAAAGCGTTTAAAGCCATTGTACATGTACATAGTGTGAGAAAACTGGACTGTGCCCCCCATTCTCCATGCTTGGCGTAACGGCGGTCATCGCATTCCATCCTTGCTCGGATCTATTTCTTATCGTACCATTAATTAGTATCGAATATGGTACCAGTGTGCCCACAGCGTGACAGCACTCGCGAACGGGTGCGAAGCGAATAACATGAGATCTTTGTTCGGGCGGGTCTTTCGTTAACAGAACAGTCACGGTGGCGCCAGTATATATACGCCCTCATTTCAATTCACTGGTATCGTAACATTATCCTTCCTATTTCCCTATCATCATGGCCAAGGAAAGTCGAGTTGATGTCCTCATCATTGGCGCGGGTCCATCTGGACTCATGTGTGCCAATGCATTAGCTGGTGCTGGAGTGGACTTCAGAATTATAGACAACAGGTACGTTGTTTACAGTCCTCAGTGGAGATGCACAACTCACATCAATATAGGCCGATTGGTGTGCCCGCTGGGCAAGCCGATGGCATACAGCCTAGGACGATCGAAGTTCTCCAAGTACGTCCCAACATTTTCAATAGATTCAGAACTTAGACGTGATATGCAATCCCTCCAGAGTTATGGTTTGGCAGAGCCTTTGTTGAGGGACGGTGCCCAGATGCATCTCTGTGTACGTCTTAAACACTTCTAGTTGATTCAAATTCTGGAGTAATATTTGTGTAGGCCTTTTACAACCCTGGTCCTAATGGTGGCATCGAGGTATGTTAATTAACATGCTATGTCGCTACATATTCAAACAATATCCGCAGCGCACTGGCCGGGCTGCCGACGTGACAGCTCCAACCGCCCGTTATCCCTTTAAGGTATGTTTCATCACTTGACTCATTTATGACTGATTAATATTGTCGTGTAGATCACGATCGCACAAGCAACAATTGAAGAACTGTTCATCGACTCCTTGAAGTCCCAGGGAGTCACAGTTGACCGTCCGATTGTACCTTCTTCCCTAGAAGTTTCCCAAGATGCAGAGGAACTTCTGGACCCATCATCATATCCTGTAAAGGTGCTCTATATTTTAATCCCAGCAAGACGCTTCTTTTGACACGTTGGCCCAGGTGGTCTTGGACCACATACTTCCTTCCGGCACTACCACAGAACAGGAAATCGTTCACGCGAAGTTCGTCCTCGGTGCAGATGGTGAGACATGCAGCATCTCAAATGCCCCTGTGCAACTGATAGCGCCCACTTCTCAGGTGCACACTCGTGGGTTCGGAAAACCTTGGGTTTTTCGATGGATGGGGAGCAAACAGGTAAATCTTTGGCTAGTTTAGCATGAAATATTCTAATATACGGTGCTTCTTTCAGATTACATATGGGGTGTGATCGACTTTATTCCAGACACCAACTTCCCAGACATTCGCAATCGTACCGCAATTCACTCCAGTAACGGCTCATGTATGATCATACCACGCGAAGGAGACAAAGTCCGGTTCTACCTGCAGATGTCGGACAAGGACGTCATGGATCCTGAGACAGGGCGAGTTGACAAGTACAAGGTGACCGCTGAGAATCTCATCGACGTATGTACCAACTTGATCACCTCAAAAAATTACTAATACATTCCCAAACAGGTTGCTCGCAAAACATTCTACCCGTATACCGTCAACGAACCAAAGGAAGTTGATTGGTGTTCGATTTACATCAGTAAGGGCATTACACTACTATCATTGGGATTGTAAAGCTCAACAGTTGTCATGCCAGTTGGTCAACGTGTAGCCTCCGGGTTCTCTAAAAATGAGCGTGTCTTCATCGCTGGAGATGCTTGTCACACGCACTCTCCGAAAGCAGGTGAGCAAATGAAATGGTCCAAGAAGAGAAATGAATCTGATTGCGTTGCAGGGCAGGGTATGAATGCAAGCATGAACGATACCCATAACCTTGGTACGGGTTTTCCTCTTTCAGACAGGGTGGAATTCTCAGTCTCTGAAAATAGCGTGGAAGCTGGCACAAGTCCTTCGGGGCAGGGCGGATATTTCCCTTTTGAAGACCGTATGTTCGCGCATTACTTGTTCATGTTTCCAAGGACTTATCACATCTCAGTATGAGCTTGAGCGCCGGAAATACGCCCAAGATCTCATCGATTTCGATCGCGAGTTCTCTGCTCTATTTTCTGGCAAACCGAGGACATCGGAAAACGAGGAGGGTGTCACCCATGAAGAATTCTTGAGGTCGAGTTGTCTCAATGCGTTGTCCAGCGGTGTCTGAATTACGCTTCTCAGGGCTTTCCAGGCATCTGGCGGCTTCAGCAGTGGTATCGGTGTCCATTACATGCCTTCAGCGATTGTCGATGCTACCCATCAAAGCTGCGCGCCAGACATCATCATCGGCCAGCGGATGCTGCCACAAATGTTTGTTCGTGCAGCGGACGCTCGTCCTATTGAAATTCAAGACATGCTTCCCGCGGACACTCGCTTCAAGCTTCTCATTTTCGTTGGCCTTCTGACATTGGAGAAGCTCATGCGTGTTCGAAGGCTTGCTGAAGAGTTGCAATTTCCCACCAGTTTCCTGCAGAAGTACGACTACCCAGTCCAGGGCAAGGCACAGTCTATGTTCGACATTATTTCGATAACCGCGGGCCGCAAGGATGATGTGAATTTCCTCGACCTTCCTCCGATTTTCAGGACACACTGGTCTAAGTGAGTTATCGTACTTTCTGGTGTCCCACGATACCGATGTATGTCCACGCAGGGTCTTGATTGACGACACGGATGTGACGGGCCGCTTGGGTGGGGGCGCGTATCCGAGATTTGGTATCGATGAGCAGGCAATAACGATGGTGGTTGTTCGGCCTGACGGTTATGTTGGTATGATCGCACCATACACTGCACTAGAGAGCCTGGATAGGTACTTCGGTTCCTTCCTGATAGGAAAAACCTTGAACCCGGAGGAGTAGCGCCTTGCCATACATGATCTCGTTCCTTCTGATATATCTTTGTAGCATATTGCCAATATGTAGACACATCCCTGAGGTTGATGCATGAATATTGAATGTTAATCGACGACTATGGCTTGAACATTGTAGAACGATGTTAATAACTCCTTTTCCATATATTACCTTGCTCCGCAAGGTCATGTTCAAATGTACGTTCATATGTGCTAACATAAGCAATACTTCGTGGGAACAAATATATACCAAAAACCGATACCCAATTAGACCAGATCTGATCCTTTTCACAGCGATGAGAAATTTTTTCACGCGATTTGATGTTCATGGTGGATAACCTTATCGATCCCTGTACCGCTACGAAGTATTTCGCAATTTGCATCGAGCTGTCTTTCGTCATGCATAGTAAGTAGTGTTTGGTGGTATACGACTTTCAGATACATTGAGATTAGATTTTCAGTCGATGGACGTAACGACTATGATACTCGAAAATCTGTCATTGTCAGATTTAATGACAATGGCACAGACATCGCGCGAATTCCGATGTCTATGCAAAGACGTAACTGGACGCAGGTTCAAGTGCATTTTAGCACCATTTACACAAGACAAGTTTGATATGTTTGTTGCACTTTTGGAGCGCTCGAGGTCGGCCGTTACAGGTTCCTGTGCGCTACACATGTTGACAGGAGTTATCGACTCTGAAGTGAGAGATGTCAACATTGTCACTCCAGAAAATGGTTTTATTTTACTGGATGAATTTATTATTGACACCCTCTCTTTCACGTCTATCAGTGATACTCCTCATCCTGCACTTGCACTGGTCATTGGACATTTTCGAAAATACACTACAAACTCGCATGTCATCACATTGTCAGTGTGCAAATCTCATCAAAGTATTCTTCATATTGTGCTTCATGCACCATCCACAGCAGATATGATATTCATGTCTAGCGGTGGATTGACGTGTTTCTATCCTCAATGGACATTAGCTGGAATCACCGTTAGAAGTCATTCGGCGGATGAGGTTACTTGGAACAATAAATTAGGAAGCATGGGAGACCTATCTGCTGAATTCAACGTTGAAGAAGACACAGAATTTCTCGCACAACCCTGTGGACAACTGTGTCCTACATTTTGGCATCACATCATTACTGCAACGCACCTGCGCCTTTCTATTGATTGAGATGTCAATTGCTCAATAAAACCTTATCTGTCCAATCAGGACATTGCATGGCAATTGAACACATATTGTTTCAATTTGTTGTGTCCGTATTGTATTTCTATAATGAGTGCAAACTTTGACGGAAATCACTGCGCTGACGGTTTGTAATTCTTATTAAAATTGACATTATCTGTTTTAATGGAGTTTTAAAGCGCAAGACGTGATGTTTGTTGCAAGAGAAATAGAACATCGTCAACCAGTGAGCAACATCGTAGAATTCAAAACAAAGTATAATGATGCATTGTAGCCCTACCAACAGTTCTACTCTGGACTGTTTTATGGAACCTGTGAAAAGTCAGACACAGAGTGCAAGTACAAACACTGCTGTGATAGGAAAGGATGTCGAGGTTTTCACCGAAAGTCAGAATGTCCGAAGCGGGGAGATTCTAAATGAAGACATTGCCTGTAGCGAAGTCCAAGATGTAAACGATGAGATCAACAAATTGATGCGGGAGAAGCCATTGCGCTTCGCTGACAACCGGAGCAAGGTTAAAAGTCGGCAGCGCCGGCCCCTAGTACTTGATATGTATACGTCTACTTGTTCGTGTTATCAGTGTTCGTTGTCGTGTATCATGCGGCGTGTATCTTGATTCATATCTGCCTCCTTTGAAATGCCGATTTTTCCGGGGGACATTGACATGTCCAGTGATGTCCATATGAATTCAGGCTGATGTGGGAGGCTGGACTTAGAAATTTCATCCTATCAGGTGCTCGGTGTACTGAGACAGTCAGATATAGATAATGACTTACCCCTGTTACACGGTTCAAGCTACCACTTGATAGAGAATGAACAAGAAAGGGAAAATGAGATTCATCGACTGAGATCATCTTCATTCGCAATTGTTTCTAGCTCTATGCAGAAAAGTACAACCCGGGAGAAGAATATCAGGGTACAAAAGATATTAGCACTGTGTCCGTAAGAAGCTAAGCAGGTTAAATGTCCGTCCTGTGGATGATTTATCCTTTCTGGGGCTGGATAAAATGGGGTGGATCTAAAGGCGTTCGCCACGGCCGATGACAGTCACCTGAACAGAACGTGCATCGGTATAGGAACTGTTATTCGGGCGGACATCTAATCCAAGGAACCCACCTTGAAGCCGATTGACCTGAGCTTATCTGCATCCAAAAGCAACCGTCCATCAAAGACAAATGCAGGCTTGTTCATACCCGCGTACACAGCCTGCCAATCAATCGTCTTGAATTCGGCCCACTCAGTGGCGATGACGACTGCTTCAGCATTCCTGCAGGCTTCCAATGCAGAAGAGCAGATAAAAACTTGGCGTTGGACTTGGCAAGCAGCATAAGTTGCCGACATGACATGCAAGAAATCGTGGCTTACTCGTCGCAAGTGGCACGTCAGGGCTGGCCTCATCGAGGTCTGCCCATATTTGGTTCGCCTTTACTTGGGGGTCGTAGATATTGACAAGTGCCCTTTCCTGCTGGAAGTCGCGGATAAGCGTGATGGCAGCCGACTCTCGGGTGTCGCCCGTGTCAGCCTTGAAGGCGAAGCCAAGAACAGCAATGCGCTATAACGGGTTAAAGTCGATTTAACAAATGCGCAGAGAAGTTGTGTACCTTGCCAGTGATAGTGTTGAACAGGGTATCCACAACCCCCTTACTGAACCTCCTCTTCTGGTATTCGTTCATTGTTACCACCTGCTTCCAATATTCAGCTACTTCCTTTAAATTCAGACTCTCTGATAGGTAGACAAGATTGAGAATATCCTTCTGGAAGCAGCTACCTCCGAAACCAACGGATGCACGAAGGAATTTCGAGCCAATGCGCGAGTCCTGTCCGATGGAGTGGGCAACCTCGGCGATGTTGGCGCCTGTAGCTTCGCAGATGGCGGAAAGTGCGTTGATGGAGCTGATACGCTGCGCAAGCATGGCATTTGCAGCCAGCTTCGAGAGCTCAGAAGACCACAGGCCGACAGTCAAAATCTTTTCTTTGCTATATGGTCGGTCAGCGCGACATCAACTCCGCCCTGCTATGGGTACACTCACGGAACCCAATTCTGATAAACCTCGCAGAGCGCTTGGCACGCCTCTTTGCCCTCCTGGGTCTGCAAGGAACCTATAAGCACGCGATCAGGAGCGAAAAGATCGCCGATGGCGGTTCCCTCAGCGAGGAACTCGGGGTTGGAGAGAATGTCGAAGCGTGTGTTAGGCTTGCTGTTGGCATCGAGGATGATGCGCATCGACTCCGCGGTCCTGCAAGGCACGGTAGATTTCTCGACGACGATCTTTGATGACGTGGCCGTAGCTGCGATGCGCCGAGTAGCGAGCTCGACGTAGCTGAGCTCCAGTTCATCAGCACACGATCATATAACGGGAGGACAGAGAGGAGAAATCGGAAACTCACTTCAAGTCTGCGGCAAAGCCAGCGCCGACACCGCTCTTTTTGGTCGGAGTATTAACAGATACGAAAATGAGGTCTGCATCCTGGATGCCCTTATCGACATCGGTGCTAAAGAAAAGGTTGCGTCCGCGAGCCTTGCGAATGACATCCTCCAGACCAGGCTCATATATGGGCAGGTTGAAGTCTGGCGAGTTCCAGGCATCGATGCGGGCTTGATTCAAGTCAACAATGGTGACCCGGATGTGAGGGCATTTAAGTGCGATCACAGCGCACGTAGGACCGCCTGCAAAATAAGAGTAAATTGAGGTATTCAAAATCGATAAGTGGTCCTGTGAAGCAGCTGCTCACCAACGTATCCAGCACCAACTGGACATGATAAATAAGATATAAGATAAATAGGAGATACCACCGTAGGACTTACTGCAGCAAATTTGCTTGACTTTAGGCATTGTGGTTGTTGGAAGGGCTGGGTTGAATGAGAGCTTGGTATTGGGATTCACTTAAGTAGGTCGTTGACCTTGAGGGAGGGTGGCGTTACGGTGAAGCGAGTTTGAACCTCGCCGTCGTCGACAGAATGACATTATAGGACCCAGGTACCAGTCACCGCCTGCCATTGCCTCATGACACGATTTCACTCTTTTATCAATTAAAAACACCAATGATTGAGCTGCTTTTTGTACGTCCCACTCGACGAACAGGCAACTTTAAGGGCCATTCGACCAGAAGAAAAAAACGTGGCGAGGAAGCACCCGGCGGAGTAAAGCCGAGAGGGAAGTTTGATCGTCGTGCGTACCGCCTGTTTACATTTGCGCTTCCCCATATGCTGCTACTATAGCTACTATTCCCAGATTCCGCTTGGTATCACGCAGCTGCCAGTTGAGGATTGGCGACAGCCAACCTAGCAGTAGGCAGATCAGATTCAAGAAGGGAAGACCGTTCCTTCTGTATTAGGGCAACACCGTAACATTAAACGGTGCGTGTCTTCGCCTTTATGTCACCTTAACCTCCAACGTGCTTGTACATAGCGGCCATCTCTGAAGACGCAAGGCATTATCTCCTTTCACGCATATCAATCGCGATCTCTATCCCACACTCTTGTAGACGGGGAGCTAAAGTTGACTAGGCCGGTACTGTGCCGAGGTGTGATAAGACGTGACCAAATTCTGCAGATTAAGTACGGGAGAGTGGTTGAGGAACTACAAAAGATTACTGAGAATGATGGTGACCTGGGCTGCGAATGGAGCACTCTCGAATCACACGAGCATGACGATCGTCTGAACACGACGGGACTTGGAGGTAGAGTGATCAAGTATTCTGAGAAGCAAATGGGGATATTCAGCT
>QFEN01000514.1:16910-46100 GCA_003316125.1 Auricularia polytricha
TCAGGGAATGTTTTGAGATATCACTATAGAGACATGTAGCACCTGGTATTTGTGCTCAAAGTTAAGTACAAGCGATGTGACTGCCTTGAAGTCAGCCTAACCTAATAATTTGCTGACATAATGATCAATCGAAACTTTTTTGCAGTCCCACTAGGCTCTCATCAAAGACTCAAGAGCGAAAAGTCCTCAGCAATGGCGACATTAGTTACACTACCTTCCCTGCCTCCAACCTGGACCCCACCCTCCGAACCAGCCTCCTCCATTTCTCGTGAGTGTCTCGCCATGATCATTTCACTTAATGACATATTCTCATTCATGCAGCCTTTGTCCAGCGCAGGCTCATTCCTGCAGGCGCGGCCTACCTAGCTCACATAAAACGCGCACTTAGCAACTTTACCTTTGCCGAGTATGACAAGCAGCTCGAAGAGGAGCGGAAGCGCCTCGAGTTGCTTAACACGGATGGCCTGAATGGGGAGGACGACCTTGGCGTCGGAGATGAGGAGGAATCTCCCGAACTCCTTTTGCTTGACGCAAAGGAGTGGAAGGTATGCATATCGGGGCTTGTTTGCTACGATCTAAACTTTAGATATCATTTGCAGAAACAAGACCATTATCAAGTCCTCGGATTGTCACACCTGCGATTCAAAGCGACGCCCGAGCAAATAAAGATTGCCCGTATGTAGCGGACTACTGGCATCCTCGGAGTTTCTGACGTATTGCTACTCCACAGATCGCAAGAAAGTTCTAAAACACCATCCAGACAAGAAAGCCGGTGCATCGCATACCACAAATGATGACGCATTCTTCAAGTGCATCCAAAAAGCCAACGAGGTTCTCACGAATCCTGAACGACGGCGCCAATTCGACTCTGTCGACCCCATCTGCCTATCCCTCGAAGAAGAAGATCCATCTGCCTCTGACTTCAAAGGCCAAGAAAATGACACAGTGCTCTTTTTTGAAACATTCGCACCTATCTTCGAGAGGGAGGCACGATTCAGCAAGAAAACGCCCGTCCCAATATTAGGCGAGAACGGCGACTCAAAGGAGCACGTCAGTGCTTTCTATGATTTCTGGTACAACTTTGACAGCTGGCGATCATTTGAATACCTGGACAAGGAGGTGAATGAAGGAAGCGATAGGTAAGCGATAGGAACCACGAGGCCGTGCCTTTTTCTGCTCACGCACTCACTTTACCCGCAGCCGTGATGATAAAAGATACACTGAGAAAAAGAACAAATCTGAGCGCGCTCGTCGAAAGAAAGAGGATATTACCCGTCTCCGCAACCTCGTGGACCTTACTCTTAATCTTGACCCTCGTATCAAGCGGATCAAGCAGGAAGAAAAGGAGGCTCGGGAGACGAAGAAGAAAACCAAGGGCGGAATGAACGCTGCAGAGCAGAAGGCCAAAGCAGAAGAAGATAAACGTAAAGCTGAGGAAGAGGCTAAGAGAAAGGAGGAAGAAGAGAAGGTAGCACGGGCGGAGGCCAAAAAAGCCAAATCTGCGGCAGCAAATGCAGCCAAAAAGGCAAGAAGACAGCAGCGCGCCGCGGACACCGGTGAGGCTGCACCGTCGTAAAATTATCCAGCTAGTCGTCTCGCGCCGATACCATGCGCATTCATACTCTCACCGCTGCGGAATGTCATAAGTATTGAGACCGCGCTTTGCCAATTCTGCATGTAAAGAACGTTCTTCTTTGGCAACGGGCTTCGAAGATGTGTACCTACATGTACCTGCAGATGGGAGTTCAGGAAGTGGAAAGAAGGTAATATCCGATGGGTCAAATTCCAGGTGTCACGAGATTCTATCCCAGCTCGCTAGAATGCCAGTGCAGCCGCCGCCCCCTGGCACGCGTCCAAAGCACAACAAGGAGCAACATTCAGATAGAACCATCGCGAGGATGGCAGATTATGATAGATTGGAATCTCGCAGACAGGGTGGCAGTGACGTTGACGTGAGTCAAGTATCGAACCATCGTCACGAAATTTCAAGAGGAGTAAGATGATCATAATGTTGTGATTGACATGAAGACCGCCGATCAATACTTGGTTCGCGTATCTCCGAGTCGTCGCAGACCACAGAACAGGGAGGACACTCAAGTGCGAATACAAATCAGAACACGGAGGCTTATAGAAGGTTCCTTGTGGGGAGGAGGCCAAGCGCTCGATTACGAGCTGTTCCAGGAGATTGTTCTTGGGAGATGCCAGTGTCGATTCGAGGTAGTTTTACAGGTGTGAACGGTTAAAACACGGATAACATTGGGCACGGGAATACCACGGAATTCAAGTTCAAAGTTCCAGCGGTTGCCAGTGAAAAACCAAAATACAGCAACAACCGGTCCTCTGGCAGAAAGAGCTCAATCAGCGGGTACCATAACTTGATGCATGCTAGTGCATGTTTGGTCACTTATTGTGCTTTATTTGGACTTTGTGGCACAGAAGAGATGCGAGGGAGGTCGATTAAAGGATGGACACTCCGGGCCTGTCAACCTTCGTCAACAGTCTTTTTCTTCCAATTTTATGGTCCTTAAAGACCCTCTCACCTTCGTATCGATGTTTCTCATATCCTGCTAACCTACACTTTCACGTCGCGGGCGGTGAAGTACCACCATTTTGTCCGGGACGGTACTACCCCCTTGATTTTTTCTTACTTACCAATCTCATCTACAAACATGGTAGGATGACCCAGCCAATCGTGTTCATCGTCATGTCCTCTAATCCATCCTTCATTCAGGTTCTCCTCAGTGATAAGAAATATGCCTGGTATGTCTTTCATTTCATCCTAGCATAATGTCTTGTCCTCAGATAATCACTACGTAGTGAAACCTGCATAAAGGGGCATCGCTCATCCGCATGTAAACACACGGATCGTCCCCTTTTCGAAATTAAGAAAAAAGGCCGTCCAGTCACTCAGTGTGAGCACTGTAGAGAATTACGAAAAACAAAACAAGTACACGTGAAATGTTCATGTGGATCTCAAGATCAAGGCCCCCCTGGTGCCCACGAGGCGTCCCACAGCAAGAAGGGTACGCCTAATTTGTCTCTGAAATTAATGTGTCTTATCTTGAAGGCCCTTCCTCCTTCAGGGACGCCGAAGTTACCGGCTACTGCTGCGTTTCCGCATGGCCTTCCTGAGGCCCTTGAAACGCTAGCTACTGTGCTGCCGGCATCAGACGACTCAGACCACAGCGGTAGGCCCGAAGCGCCATATTTTCATCTCCATCATCTTCAGTATTGACTTTCAACAAGGTGAAACTTCTTCAACCGGTTGTAGATGTAGCTCCGGTGGCCCATGCAACTGCTGTATCCCTCGCAAGTCTTCTACCCGCCGTCGCTTCTCAGGTGCAGAGCCCCCTAAAGGAGACAAGCATCATTCAGACTCTTCCAAACAACGTCATGAAACCATATCCCCTCCTCTTTCATCTCACGTCTTAGCGCGCATTGCTGAGCTCCGCCCAGTACTTCCAAGACCGGCTCACAGGCAACTCCCTCTTGATGGCTCTTTGCACAATCCATCTTCAAGCGTCCCTCACGGCCATAGCATCCGCCATCATAACTACGACTTCAGCCCTTACGGTCGCGCTTACGGGTACACTCACTCAGATCACCTTCACGATCAAAAGGGGTCACAATTGACTGGTGATCCCCGCATGTTCGCTGGACGTCCTATTCAATCCCCACAGCCAGCCCTGGGAAGTCAGCCAGATGCATGGTCATCTGCTGGGGCCTTCCCCTCTCTCTGTGCCTGTGGTGACTCATGCATGTGTCCTGGATGTAGCTTGCATAATAATTCACCAATCACCAGTGGAGCTGCCTATGCCTCATGTAGTAACCCATCCACTTGCGCCTACTGTCTCGATTGCACCATATTGTCCATACCAGCAGGAAATCCGCCTCCTATCATTGACTCGTCCTCTGATCCCTCGCAATCACAAGAATTTGATGAATGGCTCAGACAAGTCGCGCTTAGTCCGGGCGTCTCAAATCCGCAGCCGAACTTCAACCCGTATGAACTGACCATGTCGCAAACACAGCCCTATCAAACCGGAAGAACGCAGATACCTGAGAACCCGTCCCCATCGGTAGAGTGCTGCGGTGGGCGGTGTAAATGCCCTCGTAATTCTTGTACTTGCCCTCCAGACTGTCGTGGATGCTCTCAAGGTTTTCGGTGTGATAATCAATGTAACGATGCGAGGTCCCGAACAACGTTTGCGGTATCTGGCGAACGGGGTTCGTGTTGCAGAAAGGCTGACTCAAATACGAACGCTCCTTCAGCTGGGAGGCGCCTCCCTGATTTTATGGCTATGACGAATATGCGCGACCAGTCGTCTGCCCCTGGGGCGGGCGCCGGCGGTCAAGGGTACTATGGTCAGCAGGGAGCATTTGTGGATTACTCGGAGGCTCCAAGTCGTTCGTCGTCCGGTTCGTCCTTGTCAAGTCGCATGCCCACGAGACCCCCGTCCGGACCGGTGAGTATCCGATATTTTCCGTTTATAAACTTTGACTGATCTGCAGTGTTTACGATCGTCTAGGGTTCTAGGCTGCTGGGGCAGAGTGGCCCTTCTAGTAGTAGATCGCCGCAGTCGCACGTTGGACCTTCCGGGAGTACCCGCAGTTTTGCCACCTACGCAGAGTCCGAAAGGGCCCGTGGGGCTGTACAGTACTCGAACTATAACCCCTCCCTGGATGCAATGCGCTTCGACTAGGGAAGTTTGCCACGGATTGAAATCTTATGGATTTGATGTTATTGTCCTCCTTTCGTTTTTACGTTGTGCTTGTCTGCTTCTTGTGGCTCACTGGCTTGCTGATGAACATGCAGTGACCGTGATTGCCCCTTATCTATATTTTTCATCTCGTTATGATTTTTTGCCGTGTCTTGCTCGACGGACGCGATAGAGACTCGTCTAGAACGTCTGCAGAGCTTCATTTTTCTTTCTTTACCACATGTAACTTTTCATGTACGTTGCTACAGCAGCAGATTTTATAATTATTCGTCATTAGCTGCTAGGCCTGTACAAACGTCCCAAGAGAAAAAAAAAGTTTATTCGAGTCAGCATAAAATGTCCATTCGGTCCTCCTGGGAATGGATCAAGACGTTTTCCTTGTCCTGATTAGCATTGCTCTCCGCTTCTGAACACTGCAACTGCTCCAATAGCACGCGATTATGATTCTCTACATCGATCTGTGTGGAAAAGTCAGGTGAGTATTTCGGCATGCACAAACAGTACTTCGAGCGACATACCTTAATTGGTGGAGGCCATTGGAGGTCCAATAGCTCTGCGCCTTCTGGCAGCGCCTTCGAATACAAGAGAAAGTAAGGTCCTGCACCGAGATGTAGACCCACCGAGTCCTCCAGCACATTTTCCTTGGATACCTTGGAGGCGCGTGAGTTTCACAGCAGGTACGTCATCGAGATCTCTCATACCTGACTAATGGATGAGTCCTCAATCCTCCACCACGCACCCTTCTCTTGCACATAGGAATAGAGGTGTTTCCTGCCATACAAACCGTCGTGTACCAGTACTACGCGGAGGTCATACTACAGACGGATTAATGGATCATTCTGGAAGATGGATTCGGTTACTTACTCTGGCGCGTTGGAGCTCGGGGCAATCCAGGATTGTCGCAGCTTGATCGCGCATCTTCGCAATATTGACGTCCGTAGCTACGAAGGGGTCCACATGATAGTTAATGGCCCGCCAAGCAGAAGTATGTGAGCGCTACCTTCGATTTCCTTCTCTAGCTGAGCGAGAATACTCTTTAGTTTGTTAGTCATGATTTGGGTAACATGAGCACGATCGTCGTTGTCCTTCGCATCTGCCACGTTCTCGTAATAGTATATAGATGACCGCAGGTCCGCCAACGTGTCTCTTCCCTGCGAACCAGTTCAGGTCAGCGCAACGAATATAGCAAGCCGCAAAGAACGAACATTGAAGTGCGCCAGGGACTTGCTATGCAACACCAGCTTCTGTATTTCTTCATGAAGTTCCCGCTGCTGCCCCCTCTTGTTCTCTGCAAGCTCAAGGTTTTCCTTCAGAAACTGATCGAGATAGATGTGCTTCGGGTATTTAAATGGCTTGCGCTCGCCCATAACAGTGCCCGAGCGCACAAGATGAAACGCAATCACCTCCGAGGGCTCGAAAATTACCTGGCGTTGCTTGATTTCAGCCTTATCGTTGGAAAGCTGGGCAGAAAGGCGACCGACGAGGTCATTCGTGTCGCTCGGTCCAAGGGCTTCGACGCGGACAATGGAGGTATCTTGCAGGAGCTCTCCGGGTTCGTCGTCAAAATTGCTGTTCCCGTATTGAAACTGCATGACGCGTTGTCTACGCATTATATGTCAGTGAGACAGAGAGGAGTAGTCGATGCCATGTAGTACATTGCCTGTCCAGTACGAATGAACTCATGGGAAAACACTTTGTCGAGGGCGCCTGCTACCTTTTCGAAGAATCCTGGTTCTCCGTTGATCATCGCGCATACAATCAGCTCAAACAAACGCACGATGAGATAGCTCCCCTGGCGGTTGCGCCGGGTTCGCCCAGGGGTCAGGCTTGAACCCCTCGAGCACCTCATGAGCGTCCAGATCCACAAGCTTTGCGAGATCCATGTTGGTGAATGTTTCGACAAGCTTCCACATGAGGAGCTCTTAGTAGGCACTGTCAGCAATGGCTATAGAACATCATAAAACAGGTTTACCAGGCCCATTCTGTGGAGGTTCAGCTTCCGTTGCGCCTTCGGACAGAGCTGGCCGCCAATTGGCGACGCGTTCACGAATCTGTGGAACATAGAAAAGCGCCTGCAGAATCAAAGCTGCATAGACCATCGTGTGTTTCGTTGGTCGTAAAGTCACAGGCCTGCACGGATGCCTTTAGTAGAAGGAGATGAATGAATAAGAGACATACCAGCCTTCCTTCCGCCATTGCTGATCAAGGGGTAAAGGCTGGTATTCGTCGCCAGTATCAGCCTGCTCAAAGCTAGCTTGTATAGCACGATCTAGGTCGTCCGCACCAGCAGTATTCTGCTGAACACGGCATGAATACCAAGGCAATATCATGAAGCACGGACTAACCTACATTCGAAGGCACCATCGCCCAATTGGCATCAGGAGGCCGCTCGCTCGGTCCAAACTTCGGACCCTCTTGGGAGGCTGTCTCGAGCGACGCTTTCAAAGCGCGAGATAACTCGTCGTTTTGGTCGTCGTCACCCGTGAGGTCGATATTGATCGGTGAGTTCGGGCGAACAGCGGGAGGAGGCAGCGGTCTGGGCTGATTTATCTCCATCTGCGAGTGCGACGTCCACAGCGACGACTGCGTCTCCTCTCCCCTGTCGCCCTCGATCATGGCAGAGCCTGCCTTTTCTACATCGCCATCGAATTTCCGTAGGACGCGCCTGGCCACCTCATGGTCCACACCTCCATCCATCAAGGTGATTAAGAGCTCGATGTTATTGGACTCTTTCACCTCATCGTGATAGTGCATGCTTGACCCACTTGCGAATAGATATAGTTAAGTATGCTGGCAGACTGAATTGTGTTAGAATCTAAACTTTAGGCCAATGTTTGGCTCAGTAGATCATGCTAGACATATCAGGCACCTTAATTAACTTAGCGCCCGTCTCTCCTCATCAGAGCTCAAGGCATACCATACTTTTATGTGCTACCACCCCATTTATCGCACCAAGCTCTCGCCACTGCACGTTACACGTCAGCTATCCAAATCATGCATTTTAGTATCGAAGGTTCTAAAATATAGGCTGTTGACAGAACATTTAGTTGAAACAAAGCGCCTGAGGGAAGTAAGGATATAACACATAAAAGACATAAGAGATAAGGTCCGTTCGAAGCGAATTATACAGTCAGATAAGCAGGAGGATAGAAGGGCTACAACGACAGAATAGCACTGCGGCGAGAAAGAAACACAAATTTTGGGCTGTCTGGTAGGATGTAATACATTAGGTTGTGAGAGAAGAGGCTCAAGCCAAAGAAAGAATGTCTACTGGTGTCCGTTCGGGTAAGCGTGGAACAATCCACTTGATTAAATTAAGATGCAGGATGATTATCTGCGCAGGGTGTCAGGACATCGCTGCATCCCCGTGACGCAGAACACTTACTATAAATACCGCCATACTGCCCGCTGATATACATGGCATCCTGCTGTTGCGGCGGCTGTTGCTGTGGATGAGACTGGTTATAAGCCATCCCCATCTGTGGGAACGACGTATAGTCATTCCAAAATTGCGGATACCGCCCTGTCCCAGGTTGATCACTGGCATATGTCCCAGATACGTTCCCATGCGCAGTCAACCGCGCTTGTCCTTGATGCGAAGTCGAGGACTGCGAGTTCCCCACCCGACGGCCGTCGACCAAGCCTGTGCTATACATCTGCGGAAGCACGGACGTCGACAGAGTGCCCGGGAATGAGAGGTATGATGATCCATCGGAGGTCCACGGGTAATACGACGACTGCGAAGTTGACGTAGGTGCCCCTCCAAAGTCATCATGATGCCCCGCGCCAGACTCCTGAACGTGACTGACATCATGCGACGTTTCGCTAAACTGAGTCGATCGCCAGGTGTTGGCGTACCCTTGCCCCGACCCTGGTATGTGAGGCGAGCTGCTTGGCGTGAGGACCTGCGGCTGCGAACGTTCGTATGTATCCTCTGAGTCTATTGAATGCTCGGCTGCTCGCTTCTGGCGCTCCTGAGAAGTGAATGAAAGGCGAGCTTGGCTAGAGTTCGAGGGATTTGCCATGACGTTTGAGCCGCGAAGAAGCTCGTTGGCACGTGCTGCGGAGGGCCAGATAACTTCCATGTCTTGTAGCGCATCCATGCACTTGAACAGACCTATCCGTGATTGAGGGTCACTCGGATAAATAGACGCTGCATTCAGGATGAAAACACGATCGGCAAAGAAAATCAGATCGTGACGTACAGCTCGTGACATGCATGATACCCGCCGTAAAGATGTAGAAGCAGAGAAAAACGGGCGCGCGTTGCAGACAGTACTTTTCCCGATAAGACGAAACTAAATACATTTTACATTAGAATTTGCTTGTTAAGGAATGATAAAATAATTTACCGATTGATGAGATGTGGTTTGCAGCACCCACGCACAGCTCATAATGTTTCTTGCTCGTCGCACACGCTTCCGCATCATCTACACTATCTGGTTTCCTGAAAAAATATTAACATCACCCAGCAGCAGAAGAATTTCGGAGCACTTACCCCTTATTTAGAAGGTATACGTTCCTTATGCTATATATCCAGTTATTTCCAAAGGAATAACAGACAAACGAGAGGGTACTCACAAGGGGCGATGTAACAACAATGTCGTACACCAATATTGCATGTGCAACGTCAAAATATGGGGCGGAACAGTCGCGCCCTGCTTCAATTGCAAATGCTCGGGCAAGTCGAGGTACCACTTATTCAGCAGCTCCTCAAGTTGTGTCGCCTCGGCGTGCCGAGAAGTCACCGGATGGATGGCATACATCGACTGTACGAGCTTGGAAAGAATGGTCGCTTAAACATAGACTCAGCTATGGCGCTGGATGGTCAATGAAGGCACTCACAGAGAATTGCAGATGCATTGAAGCTAGATAGCACGCGTCCGGTTATCGAACGCCTCATCTCTGCACTAGGCGGGTACCCATGTCCGCAGGTATCAGGCGGCAGCGACTCATGAGGGGTCCACAACTCCATCTCCTCCGCCTAAGTTTTGTCGGAAAAAAAACACCGTCAACACACCATTATAATCAATATAACGTATTTCCGTACCTCATCCTCGCTCGGCAACAGTGTATCGTAATCCCGATCGAAGATGGCAAGCGGCCTTCCGATGTATGTGCTCACATACCCATCAAGCACGACACATCCCCACCATATCCGCCGCCGTTCCTGTAGCTCCCGTGGGCCGAACAAACGCCCGACGTCCGCACGGGCCCAGCCGTCGGCTGCGCGGTGCATACCGAGGTCCTGCGCCATACGTACCGCCATACCCGTGTACACCCAGGCTTGCGCCATGGCACCAATCCCAATCTCTCGGTACCCGAGTAATAGGAGTGCTTGGACGGTGCTTGGCAAGGAAGATGCATAGGTGTTGTCGAGAAGTGTCTTGGCGACGTTAAAGTACTGATCGCCTGCAGTCCACATGGGGGTTGGCTCTCGGAGCGACGATGGCGACGAGAGTGGGGGGGAGGAAGGTGGGAGAGAGGAAGATGGTGCATAGCGTTCAGCAATGGAAAACATGCTGAGGAGTAAAAGCGGAGAGATATGGCGGAGGGCACGGTGGAAGGGCGACGGAGATTTCGAATTCTGACCATCTGATGCAGGTGACGGCGTGTCGGCTGCAGATGGATTCTGATGCCTGACATGAATGTCAGTGGCAGTCAAAAGAAATTCGTCGGGTGACACTCACGCCTTAAAACCCTCCCAGAAAGCCTCCTTGTGCAAGACCGGGAATGCCGAGTGCACATAAGTAAAATATATCTGTAATAAATGCTCCTGAACGACTGGATCCGGCATGAGGCTACTTAGATCTCTATCCATGACTGATAAACCCGCCAAAGAGATCGTAGCCGCGCTTGGGCTTGCTGCAGAACCCGCCAGCGCATTAACGCTGGAAATTACGGGCGACGTCGCATTTGCAGCAGATGGAGGGAGTGGCGGCCAGACACGGGCCTTGGGAAAGCGCCTGTAACATGTGAGACATTGATTCGGCATATCGATGAACAAACCCCTTACCAGATTCCGCCTTCATTCCGAGCCTCCTCCTTTGCATTATACCCCAACAAGTAAAGACCGCTTGCCTTGCCGTGATACCGAACTTGTTCGTCCTCGTTCAAGGAGAGCTGGCCCACGGCATCCGCTACGTCGTCTTCGTCCTCAGAATCCGTACTGGCATGCGCTTGTGCTTGCGAGTGGTCAGAGAGATCCGGAGATGATGAAGAGCCAAGTCGCCGGCGTTGACGGCGTCCGTTATCGTCGAGTGAGATTGATGGTGAAGTTCTAGGTTGTGAAAGTTGGATCGTGCGCGGGTTGTTGAGGGAAATGGCACCAGTTGTAGGCGGGCGAGAAGACGGGTGGGAGAGTGATAGAGATGACGAAAGGAGAGATGCAACACGGTCCTGCCATTCATTCGAAGGGCTGTGCAAAAAAAATTGGTCCAACGCTGCTGAACAACGAGGATGAATTAAACTTACTGTGTAGACTGTAAGTCAATACCACTACCCTCTGTTGTAGTGGCAGTATTTGAGCGTGTTTTAGTGTTGCCACCTTTTCGTCCTTTGACACCGTAGGAGGATGAATCGACACGATTGAGGATCTCACGAGCAAGAGCGTCCTGATTGGAAATTTATCAGTATGCGTGTCTGATCAGATATGTACGTTGTTAGCTAACGAAGGTGAGAATGAATGCGTTGGGAAAAGAAAAATAACTTCAGATACCAAGGCATATTGGTGTGAAGCACACAAAGCTAAAAACGCAGTCCACGAAAAACACTAACCTGTCTCAGGGTATGCAACACATCCTCCAACCCTGCGGCGCCGCCTGGAGGTGGCCTATCTGCCTCGCCAAACCTGCCTGGAATCAGCAAATATTAAATATATATAATGTCCCAAATGCACCTATCGCCATGCTCTGCCTCGACAGCGAGGAGAACACCAAGTAGGGCCTCGGTTTGGTGCAGCCGAGCTTCGATGGCGTCAATGTACCCCTTTGGGGGGCCACGCTTGCGCGAGGGTCCGAGGAATGTACACGCTGCAGATTGAAGGACGTAATCAGGTCAGAAAATGCCGAGAGCGGGCAATCGGATCAATTGTGAGCATGAAGCGTAGAGGTGTTGATACACGTAGAAAAGTGATGTCCTCAATTACGGAGGCGGCGATATGTCAAGGATTGTTAAGATGCGATGGTGCAGATACAGGGGATTGCCGGTGTTCCAGCACGCCGGTCACACGTGGCAGGATATCAACATCAAAGGTGGTGGTTGCGAAGGCCACAAAAGGGAATTCATGATGGATCGAGTGGTTGAAGAGGGTAACGAAAGGTGACCGCATCAGGGTGGCGTCGAGTGGCGCGTTGATATGAATGGATACCAAGGACCGGTTGAGTATAAGGAACGGGGAGAGGGAGGAAATGAGAAGGAAAGCATGGTCAGCAGGTTATCGACTGTGTAGAATTAGAAAGACTGACGCGTGCCCAGCATAATGCAGCTTTTGCAAGCCTCGCCGTCTCCTGCGCGCTCGCACTTGCATTTACTTTTGCGGCATTGATCGCAAGCTGACAAGGCATGAATTTAATAGACAGATGAGACGAACGAGGGTCATACCTTTGCTGCTCCTTCTCCTAACGACTCTGTCCGAATAGGCAGATGAAGTAGTAGGCGCGCCAGAGGAGCCCTGAAGATCTGGCAACTCGTCGCCATCATCGTATTCGTCCGGGAATGAGAGTGTATTCAAGTCGAGAGAGGAATTTCCTGAGCGTTTACTGAGCCAGGCGTCCTCCGGATGTGCCATAGATCCGAAGCGGTAGTATGGACGGTCTGGTAGAGTATTCGATGCGGTAGTAAAATTATGATTATGTTGCGCAGTATTAGGCGCTGATGCAGATGGTGGAAAATGGAAAGAAAAGGTGTGGGGAGGTGAGGGTGAAAGATCAAGATAAGGTGATGAGGAGAGTTCGGATTTTACACTGGCAGAATGCGAACGTGCAGAGTTACTGCCTGCACTATTTGGTGGATCAAGAGGGTAATGGGGTGATGAATGGGAGTCTAATACATAGTATGCATTAGCTGGGATAGCCATGACTCGGATGAAGGAGAAAGGAAAGGGATTGAAGGAGGACCGACTTGAATCAAGGACCCGTATTTCACAGATTTCTCGATCTCCGTGCCAAGCCAATTGACTCTGAATGCAACTTTCTGAATCGATGAGCTGTGTTTCGGGGCAACCCTTGATTTCTCCTCGGAATGAGATCGACCCTTGAAGTCCATCCCCGCTTTTTTTTTACAAGATCAAGTCCACTCACCAAGAATTCACTGCCTCCAAAGGTATACGTTATTTGCGAATGTCGTGGCGTCAGAAGCTTGAATCAAGGTCCAAAGTTTGGATTTTCAATCCTTCTAGTAGACGACACGTACGTTAAGGTAGGTAGTCAAGGTCACCTGCGTAGGTCAACATGCGAACTTCCTGCTTATTACAGAGCAATCCAGCCTCACTTCCTCCTTCTTCCCACTCACTTTGGCCCATATGTCGCATACTGATACGTTATTATTAGAGCAGCTTTACAACTTTCGGTACTTACCACCCGCTGAACCTGAGGAGAAATTAAAATTCTCTTCTATCGCCTTCAAGGGCGTCTCCCAGTAGTTCCACTGACCGGCGTACGTTCACCGATGCTCTTCACAACCAGTCATCCGTACTATCGGAGTCGTTCGATCTCACTCTTTTGGAACCAACGCACTGCACGTACCGTAGACCATGCATTGTAAAGGTAGTCCCCCTCTGTCATTTCCTTGGCGAACACGCGACCTTCGCCTTATCCAAGCATCTTCCGAGGCCCCGTAATCTCCGCACTACATGTGTTCCGAGGATATCTATTTGCTCTAGCACTGACTATGCCATCTCCAACAAGCTTCTATCCTTGATCAATGTCTTAGTCTAATTCCTCTTTTCGACACTGACATGTCATTTGGTAAATTCACTTGGACGACTCAGACCTCCAAAAGCATTCGGGTGACAAGACGTCCCCACGTGAGCCGTCTCCGTCTCCCGCTAGGGGTCTATTCTCCTATCACTCGCTTCTTTGCTACCAATTGTTGTTTCATTATGTCTTCAAATCGACAATATCTGACCCGGTACCGTCCCTCCAGGTACACCTATTTGATATTTTGTTCGTTTCCCTATTTCCGTCTTCGATCGACCACGTGGTTATTTCCGTGATCTGCGCTCCGAGATCGACCCGTCTCTTCCCGCCTCCACCCTTGTAACCACATAACACACTCTAACAGCTACGTTTTTGTTCCATCCACGTCTAGCCATATAGGCCGATTCTCAAGGTATGTTGTAGAAAACGTAGTACGATCTAAGTAAAATATTTCGCGGGCTCGTACGTACATTCAATTAAATTTTCTAGCTCCGAGTCGAAGTATCCAAATCTAAAGTTCAAGACGACCAGGGACGTTAATTATTTCCCTGTTCCTGTTCCCGATCTCAACTTGAGATTCGGGCATCCCGGAGCACGCGCCCTGGTCACCTATGCGCAGCGTAAGACCACACATATGGATCATCCATCATTGATCACCGCCCTGACGTAATATTGAAGAGTCGAATTTGAATGGCTCGTACCCGTGCATTGTATTTTTTGTGTCATGGAGATGCATATGCCGGACAGCGCACGAATTCATGCCGATTCATGCTCTTGTCACCTGCAATGTCCGTGTTATCAATATATCATCTTATCAAGCTGGGAAACGAACGTCAGGGATTATGTAGCATGACATCAGTCCAGTCCGCCATATTGCAATACCGTACCGCATGGGCAGTCAAGTTTCAGAGTCGTTTTGCTCTGAGAGATGGATTAGGCAAGTGAAGAAGACATTCCTGCTGGTTGCGTATTAGCACAGCGCTACATAGTAAGATGATGTGCAAACTTGCAGATCCCGCTGTAACTGGATTGCAGACTTCGCACGCTCAGGGGGCCACGTGAAAAGAAGAGGAAGATAAAGAAGATGACGATACGTGCATCTTGTTGATCGAGATGAGGTGTCTTCGAGTTCGATCGGCTAGATGACTGGACCCATGAATTGGATAGTAATATCATCCTCCCTACATCCGACAGGATCCCTCCCGCGAAAGCGACAGACACGTGTGGTCTGGACAGCGCAAGATTCCCAGAAAGAATGGGGCTTGCGCTAGATCCGCGGGTCGCTTACTGTTGCCGTCGGTATGATGTGATGGTTCGCGGTACTTCTCTTGGTTTTGCTAATCTCATGACGTCGTGCAGTGATGACCTAGTTCTGATCGTGCAAGCTGAGGCAAGGGCCTGTGGAGTGGGTAGCCGTACGATAGTCGGTCAAACGCTCGCAGTGAAAAGGGCAATAGTGCCCGCGATCTTTGTAGGGCAAACATTCCCGCAAACCGCGCATGAAAAAACATTCCCGCGAACCACGCATGATTAGACAAGGAAACCACTAGACTCATCTGATCGGAGGGATATATAATTAGATCACATAACTCGGTCCCTCCCGGTCGTAGAGAGTTCCTGGACAGTCTCGTAAAAGGGCAAAATGACTTGCGAGAGACGGAGGCGAACTATACTGAAGCTTACATAATGCTTGGTTAGTGCGCACTTTTGCTGAATCTTGGAAGTCGGGGGCCAGGTTGAGCAGTATCATACATTGTAGACACTATCTGAGCGTATTTGCATCCGCTCACTGAGTAATGAATATGTGCACAACCTTATGAGCGACTCAAGGGGTGGCTTTGGCAAATACGGCTCACCCAGCCTGTGACTTCAACCACGGTCATGAATACTTGCGATCTTTCTCAGGCTAGTGACCCAAGGGTGACTTTGGCATAGCACACCAATTCGACCGCAGATACCCATCCCCGTCGTGAACTCGCAAAAAATTCACCGAACTGCCGAGGTTCAGAACAAAAGCACTGCATCAGCGCTGTGTGGTAAATGAAAGCGACATTACCGGAGCATGCACAGCACAGGCAGGGTCCTGGTCATGGTCAGATCTGGGGTTTGGGGTATGTATATAACGAAGCGCCTAGGCGTGCATCGACCTTTGATCAAAAGTTGAAACAAAGCATAATGAAAAGCGGGCGTCAAACGATGTTGTGCCCACTGCTTGGGTAGATCAAAGTTTGACAGTTTTGATCACATTATGAATCTCCGAGATGATAACCGAATCCCGGTGACCGTAAAACAAAGTGGTGGAAAACCAAAGAATGGAGCAGAGGTTGGTGGAACAACGGGGAAACATCCACTACATTTGAACGCTGGTGGCGGAGTTGTGTCACGGGTCTGTTCACATTTCATCATCGTCCATGGCCGCAACCTCAGAACTGCAACTTTCCAACCCCTCGACTACGCTTGACCGCACCTATAAACTCCTTCTGCTAATCTGAAGCTCATCACCCTAACCAAGTTATACACCATGTTCGGCTGTTGCGTTGCTGGTCGTCTGTTGCAAACCGACCTGCAGCAGGTGGACGACACACATGCACTCTATGAGATCCCAGCTGCTGAGAAAGTCAATCATGTGTGCGTATTTTTGCTTGGTACAGGTCAGTGTTTCATACTCCATCGCTCCTTCAAACATATGTGATGACTTATCTCATGCTGATCTTCAACGTAGTTCCATTCCCTGATGGGTTTGGCGCGACCGTCCACTTTTTCTGGCCTGGAAAAGGTTCACAAATACTTGGCATGTACGCTTACCTCTCATAATTTGAATGCAAAGACCTTCGACCTTACTTGCGAATGGCAGGCTCTCGAACGATAAACCATCAGCCATATTCCGCCTTCGGTCCGCCTTCTCTTCCACATCAGCACCCCCATCAGGCATATCAACTCCCTCTGCGTTTACATCCGCAACTTTATCTTCTGCACCCGGTCAAGTCACAGCCATACTCGGACTTGCATTAGAACCTCTTGAAGCAATAGCCGCACAACTTGCATCTCTCCCCCAAGTTCAAGCCCAGAACGCTATGAATATCACACCCACACTCACCCCAACATCATCACTGGCATCAATAGCCAAACCCGCAGATCCATCTGTACTTGCGGAGAAAATAGCAAGGCACCTGTTCAACTATATAGCGGGCTTTGTGCCAGCAGGAGCGAGCGTAGGCCCTGCCAGTACTGTTTCAATGGGTGTCATTGCTCGATGGTACGAAAGCTTTATAGGGAAGGTGAGGGCAGGCGGTATCGGTTTTTTGGAACGTAATGAATAGCTTCAGTCGGGAATGGATACTGGTTTTTGATCGATTATGATGAATTCGATTTTTTTTGTTCATCCCTGATATGCTCAGGCAGTCGCCGCCACTAACTTTGAATCCAGTACCAAGGCATCTGGAGTCCGTGAGCCTGCGATGTGGTTGACGATCACCGGCGACAAACCCACAGCATGCATGGGAAGTTCGTGAACATGAATTTCTTCATTTGTTCATTGTTGTGTCATGATGAACAATCTATGGTGCGTATTATTCGGGTTGCAGGTATGTTCCATCATACGGTAACTCACATCATTGGTCAGGTGCTCTCAGCTGCTTCAGAATTATTCGGCCAGTTATCCTGCCATGAATAAGGCAGTGAAACGTTTCAGGATCGGGCTACTACATCTAAGTCAGCAGCTAACTAATTCTTTCGCGCATACAGTTAGCTAGAGTATTCGCCACTTCTGTAGCCTTTCGCATCAACTATTAGCCTGTAAGCAGGTGAAGCCCACTGCCTGGATCACCTGCGGCCAGAGTGATGATAACGAAGTTCGCAGTACGGTACCGATCACTGTAACAATTGCGCTCATCTCGAAGAGGCTTATCTCTGGGTCAGATGTTGGCTCCTGTATTCGCTATCTTGCAACCATCTCCTTGCAAGTGCGTCGTGCGATCGAACAGTGCGTTTGTAGGATCTTGACACAAATATCCCTGTTGGTCCCTTTCCTCGCCACGAAGCTGGTGTGAATTGCACAGCCTTTTCCGCCGGTAGAAAGCCGACGGGTTTTGCAATGGCTGTACTGTGTACGTATGAACATCTCCGATATCCTAAAAGAACTTGGCCTCGACGACCTCTTGTTTAATGTGAGTGTAAACATACCAATCCACTCTATCGTGACGATATCCGCTCCATAACTGAAAATGTCACTCATAGCTGCGATGAATTTAATGTATGCATCTCATGACTATTCAGTAATGCAGCCTCTTACATGGCACGTTAATCTCTTCCACTCGTGACGTGTTTTAATTTCAACCTTTCAAGGCTCGTCAAATTGACATTCTACTACCAGGCCAATGCTACGGGACATCCTGTCCAGCTCAAGGGCGCCTATGACCCACGAGGGCTTGTAAACGACACGTAAAACAGGTTCATGTGGGTCACCACCATCGTTCTAAGCGCTAACTCTCTCACAGCCTGGCACGCACTTGACCTGGCGTATAGCAGTCACATCATCATTATCATCCCTCCACGCTACAAGTAAGTGTATGATTGACGTAACATGCAGGTCTTCCTTTTGACTAGTAAGCACTCATTTTCACGATCACCTGCTGCGCACACGTACATTAGCATGCTCGTACTTTTACGTCACCGCTTACAACCCTAGTGTATAGTAGATGTACCCGCGACATTGCACCTCAGTCTTTTCCACTTAGACTTGAGGTGAGATCCTTACATTTATAATCATGCTTGATCCTTACTAACGTCTAAATAGTCTCTCGTTTGTCTCTCGCAGGTACCTACTTCGATATCGGAGTCTTTTCCACTCAGACTGAGTTTTTCGTTTGTCTCTCGCAGCCCCCAACGTTGCTCATATTACTTTGGTGCGTTCAAGTCACAAGCCACGATGTGCCATGTTGATGATACCAGAGAGCTAGATCACGAATCACCAATGGCATCTTGTGCTTCTGCCCCATTTGATCATGCTCGAGCAGACGTTATCTTCCGATCAGCTGACGGGGTTGAGTTTCGAGTCTTCAAGCTCTTCCTCTCCCTTGCCTCCCCGTTCTTCGAGACCTTGTTTGGCCTCCCCCAGGCACCTGATGGCGCTACCGATCAAGAGATGAAGGATGGCTTAGCAGTCATCGCCATGTCTGAGGACAGCAAAACATTAGATTCTTTTCTCAGGTTTTGCTATCCATCGACGCTGGCAGAAGACCCTTCCCTCGAGAACCTGGCAGACGTCTTGTCTGTGCTCGCAGCTGCGAGGAAGTATTCACTAGACCTGATCGAGAGAAAAGTGTGTCAGGCTCTGGCGAATCCGAAGGTTCTCGAGACGGAGCCCATTCGCTGCTTCGCGATTGCCCGGAATGCACGACTCACGCATGAAACCATCACCGCTGCCAGACACACCTTACGACAGCCGTTAGTTCCTACACAATTCTCAGAGATCGGGCTTATCACCGCATCCGAACTTCTTGCCCTGCTAACATACCATAAAAATTGCAGTATCGCCGTACAACCTTTAACGAAGGACTTGAAATGGTTGACAGATCATTATGGCAATTACAATGGCTGCCTTTGGCTATTTGGCCCCTACTACAACGGGTCCTGTAGCTGTGGACAGGTTACCGACAACAGATTTTCGCCCTGGGGTATGCATGCAGTTACATGGTGGGCGACATATATGCAGGAGTTGTCCGAGTTGTTGATGGATAGACCGTCCGGCGACACTGTGAGGATAGCAGCAGAAAGGACAATCCAAAAGGTCAGAAGTACAGGCTGTGCCGCTTGTTCTAGCTCCGTGAAGGAGAACATGACGGAGTTCAGTAACTTGCTTGCTCTGAAGGTCGACGAAACAGTCGCTCCGGTATGCACCTTGCTCTATATCAGAGACGGATTCTGAGACTTCTCAATAGATCGAGCTGGAGATGGACGTTTGACCGACCTCATCAGTAAAGCAATACACAATATATGACCAAACACTTTCTGAATGCCTTCGGGCAGATGATGTCTATAAGCTCGTATTGAAGAGTGGTACCCCAAGAGCCCCCGGAGTGCTCATGTTGACTGGGTCTCTAATAGAGAACGAGATATATTGTGCTCGTTCGAATCGTAAATACCCATGTATTAGCAGCCAAAGCTCGCGTGTGTACAACAGTGTATGCTTGAGCCCGAATCCCATACCGTGAGCGGCAAGTGAGCCGTGTCAAATACAGTTGTAATGAACATATTGATGTTATTCTATCCGCTGCATCATCCGTATCAGATAACAATATTCAGATCTCTGGTATCACAGGTGGAATAGCACCCGAAACTCGCCCAGCACGTTCAAGTGCTCCATCCTGTAGCTCATACGCGGGGCGATACCGCGGTGGGAGGCTGACACCATTGGCACTCTTATCATTAACCTCGACATGGCATTGAGTATTTGGATCGTTTGCCAAAACCTGGAAAGGTCCCAATATTTCGATGGAGCTCCTAGGTGGCTCTGTCTCCCTCGAATCAAAGACAGGATCGGCAAAGCATGTCTGGTCGGGGTTATTGGCAATGATGGTAAAAGAACCGAGACTGTCCACAGAGCCATTCATAAACGACTTCGGTGGAAGTGGTTCAACAAGACACATGGTATTTGGATTGTTCGCCACAATTGTGAGTGAAGAAGGAAGAGCGTTGGACGAATCAGAATCCGTGACAAGTAGGGCTGGATTTGGGAATGTGTTGTATGTAGATCCCAGAGACGTGTAACTGCGCGGGCGTCAATCGAGGTCTGCGAGATAAAAATGATCCTCACCCTTCGTCATACAATGTGCAGTACGGAATCTTGAGTTCTCTTAAGAATGTCCAGACATCTGAGTATGCCCAATTGATGATTGGGTTTACCCGTTCGAAGGCGGGCCATCCTGGGTCCGTCATATTTCTGTATGACAGAGTTGCTACTCAAGTCATGAGTACTTGCATCGCACAATAACAACGACGCTCACCTCCATGGGGGTCCGTTCGTCGTGTGCCTACCAAAATTGCTTGAATAGCTGGGAAACGAAGTTTGTACAACTCCAGGGCTCGCCGCATCCCTTCACCGCCTCTAGCCGTTCCGACAGGCCGAGTCTGGAGTCTATTTCCTATGTAGTCGTCGCTCCCCTTGAGCGATGTTGGGGTCGACACACCGGGTGTCACACTTTCCACAGGCAACTGAATATCCGATGATAGGTTGCATGTGAAAAGATCAAGGAGGTAGTCTTGCGTAGCTATCTTGACAAATTCCTCCAGAGTAGAGAATGGTGATGATACTGGAATATATAATGCGGATATAGGCTTATGCGTGGACGAAACCTTTCTGGTGAGAACCGCAGCATACAGATGGAGTAGGACGGTGCCTACGGGACGAAGGCATCAGTAGAGGTACATCTTAGGGGGTACTGTTGACGCACAATCCTTCCCGCCGTTAAAACTCAGAGATAGATGGTCTTGCCTATCGAATAAAATCTCAGTGTGATGAATAGTGCATGAGCAAAGAAAAAGTACTGCTTACCCATATTGATCCAGACACTGCTCAATGACCTGCAAGGCCTCTCTGACAAGGGGTGCTATAGGCTCATCTGACTCTGCGAGATTGTAAACGTCGCTCGCTATCTTCTGGTAGTCCATACTGCCCCAGATGATGTGGATGTTGAAGATGCTGAGGGGGCAACCCAACGACGACCTAACGTGGAGAACCTAGAGAAGATGTTGCAAGTAAATACGGCTGAGAGTGTTTCATACAGCAACGGTGTGGGTACGAGAGAATTATTGTGGGAACGCGGTGTTGGTCTGGCTAATTTAATCTCAGATATGAATATTGCTCCTCGCACTGCACAGTTCTTTCAAGTCAACAACGATGGCAGCTGTGGTACTTGTCACTGGAGGCACTGGACTCGTAGGGAAAGCTATCGAGTATGTTATCGAGCACGAGCCAGAAGGCTCACGCTTCGGAAAGCGCCCAGGAGAGAAATGGATCTTTGCTGGCTCTCGCGAGGCCGATCTAAGGTACTGTCATGTAATTATCAAACTGATAGCAAGCATCAATATGTAGTGCAGAAACCCAGAGGAAGCTCTAAAGTTGTTTGAGAAGTACCAACCCACTCATGTTATCCATCTGGCTGCACTTGGTATGCCTGAGTTCGGATCAGGATGAGTCCATCTGATCTGCCTTTCTATAGTGGGTGGTCTCTTCGCGAATAGAGAGCGGAAGGTAAGGATCAATGTCATCTGTCGCGTGCGATCTGATCCCTTGCAGATGACTTTCCTCCGCGACAACATGCTGATCAATGACAATGTCCTCCATACTGCTCACATCAAAGGGACAAAGAAAGTAATCTCTTGTCTTTCGACGTGTGTCTTCCCGGACAAAGTCGAATACCCGCTCACCGAGGAGAAGGTTCACCTCGGACCACCACACTCGAGTAACTTCGGATATGCGCATGCGAAGAGAATGGTAGATGTCCAGAACCAGTATGTCACGATTCCCCTGAGGTACCTGACACTGTGGCTCATTCCCACTGCGTAGTGCTTACAAGGAGGAATTCGGCTGCAACTTCACGTCTGCCATTCCGACCAACGTGTTTGGACCCCACGATAACTTGTACGCTTAACCATTACAAAGGTAATTACATGCTAACTGATCCTTTCAAAGTGATCTGAAGCATGCGCATGTGATGCCCGCACTGATCCACAAATGCTACCTGGCACAAAGTTCATTTTCCCCTCATTCCAAATATTCTGCACACTGATACGCTCCCGACGTAGAGAACAACACATCACTCAAAGTTATGGGTGACGGCTCGCCCCTCCGTCAATTCATCTACTCCCGTGACCTAGCCAAGCTATTCATCTGGCAAATGCGCGAGTACGAGTCTGTCGAACCTGTCATTTTTTCAGGTCGGCTTTCGTATATTTGCTGATGTGAAGTTTACTGAGTAACTCTCAGTGGACGAGAATGACGAAATCAGCATTCGCGATCTTGCAAACTCCATTGTCAAAGTCATGAATCACCCTGACAAGCCCGAGGTACGCGTTCCGCCTTCCTGCTTATGAAGTACCTGAGCATAGGTATTCTCGTCATAAAGTTTGAGAACGAATGTAATGACAATGGCCAAGACCGCAAACCCGCGTCGAACGCGAAGCTCATGAGCCTAATTGGTTCCGACTTCAAGTTCACGCCATTCGAACAAGGTTTGTTGTCCTCATTTACTCATTTCAGTCCCTGATCATTGACCGTGTCGTACAGCTCTTGAGGAGACAGTGGCATGGTTCCTTCAGAACTATGGCAACGCGAGGACTGGACAATCCCATGCTTAGACAGGTTGGGGGAAATGGCAAAATTCAATTGCGTTTCATTGTTTGCCTACTTTTCATTCCTTGCCTGTAAATGGAGGGATACTTACCATTGCTGATTGAGAAGGAGTGGCAGTTGTACCTTGGATACATCACTCAGACTATAAATCATGTTAATCAATAGTTGAAGAATCTCTCGTGATGCTGCACCCCATCATTCTTAATTGACTCGATCTCCTCAGCCGTCAACGCGTCAACTCCGGAACATCGGCTGTACCAAGATAGCCTCTCGTCCTATCCGCCTTGCTCAAAGTGCTCATCGATACTATGCGAGCCTCCGTAACATTACTAACATAGCACACTCAGAACGAAACTTACGTGACGACTAAAAGGACGCAACTTCTGCAACCACTTGTTGGCGGTCTTTGAGTAGACTCGGGGCGTGAATTTTGTCAACGACGGGATCATGAAAAGTAGGTCAGATCGTTGACTCGGATTGTTATCCTATAGCTAGGTCTGTACTCACAGCGCCATGCCTCACATGACGCTTTATTAGAAGGAACGACTATCAAGGTAACATCCATTTTCTGATGAGTCAAACTTGCATAATCGCCTTGTGCACTTTAAACTAACTTCAGTCCTTTGTCGCCGTCGACTCGTTCTCGCTCAGTTGTTTTAACAAATCGAAAAAACGGTTTTTTCATTGACATTGACACCAGTGACGTACGTGCTTCCAGCAAGCATGAATCAGTCAACGCAATATGAATGGAGATGCTCAAGTGACATGGAGCTCGAGGTAATTAACTACTAGAAATCAAGTATTTCGAAGACCTGTACAACTTCATGCTCGACGACTTCGAGCTCTGTTCACCTGCATGCGGCATCATGATTGTGCTCACGGCTTCGAAGGATAGCAACGTCACATTGATCGCAAGGAACTTCTCAGTGGTCGTCTCGAGATGCGGGAGACCAGATTCGAGTGGCTCCAAGAACAGAGTCGAACTCCGTGTCTCTCCTTCAATAAGTCGTTGATTGAATCTAGATCTGTTCCCAGCCTTGAAGCCCACCGCTCGATAAAAAATTAAAGTCGCAAATGCATAGTGGTCGCGGCTCATGCTCCAACTTGTGGTCGCCGACAAAATATACAGTCCGGGAGACAAAGCTGAAGTGTTTGCAAGGATCGTACGAGTTCTCCCCGAAGGACCGGGCGTGATTTGGGCCCCAGCTGGACCAAGGTAGACTAGAGGTGTCTTCACTTGCTTTTCCATAGCGGCTCGTATAGGTAGATTCGAGTTCCAAGAGGGTATTGCGCTCGACAAAGAATGTGAAAAAGGCTTGGAGGTGAGAGAGATATCCATACCGAAAGCGATGATTTGGTTATGCGTGCGGGCGTGGAACGGAATAGAGTTGAAGCCGATGCATTTGTATTCAAAGGGACTTCACAAGGCAGGGAGGGAGGATTTGGCGGAATGAACAAGGGAATACAACGATATAGTTCCCTCGCGTTAACGACGAGAAGTTTTCGTTCGTAGTAGGAAACTGAATCCACTGTTTCGCAAGCTGGATCAAAAACTTCAAGGCACTACACATCCAGGTAATTCATAAGTCACAAAAATGAAGCCAAGAGATTCACTAACCTGAAAAGCATCCTTTGACTTCCAGTTCCACATTTGAAAAGTCAGTCGCTTCATCATCCGCTTTGTTGGCGTTTCTGAACAAAACTCCTCGGAAATCGAGGATTCCAGAGTGTAGGGATTGGATAACTCTGAATTAACCTCGATGTCGAGTGCTTTCACGATAGCGAATGCAGCTCCCGAATGGGCTTTATCCTTCAAGAGCGGTCTGAAATACGCGTGATCCTCCCTTGATGTCCATTAATATAGGTTGTCTGAGATGCAATTTGAAGGAACAACTCACCCTGGGGATGCTCTGGTAAGGAGATCCTGCGCGGGCGAAAAATTGTAATGCGAGACTGCAATGTCCATCTAGCAGCCCCACTGACGCAAGTTCGAGTAGCTATACTATAGGAATCGTAACGACGCGGTGCCAGTCCCCGACTCTGCTTTGTCGGCGAAGTTCTGATGAGCTGTACAAAGGTCCATGACCTCCACAGAAAAATACGCCTAAAACTAGTAAAAATAAAGTCAGCACGAGAACTCAGCGAGACATCGATTATGAACATTATGAATATCTACCTCAAACTTGTGATGGCTTATCCGACTTTGTATTTTGTCTGTTTGTGTCTAAGTTAGGGCGGGATGGTGAGGCTTGGCATATGCAGGGAGAGCAATGCCATGTACGTCGTGAAGAAGAAAGTGTCTCTCAAGCAGAAAATTCATGTTGCTTGCAATTGGATGTCATGAATGGTTGATATTTGGAACTTATTTCAACGTTATGTTATGGATCCTAAACAAGTGAACACAATGACAGAAAAAATAAAGTACTCCTCTTTCAAGTCGGGGAACAGTGAACACAAATCGCGTTTCATCCGGACTGTTTCTTCCAAGCAATGGAAGCCTTAAAAAATGACCGATGGCGCTCCGCCCCAGTACTCTCGATTACCTCCATTTCTTCAGCCGTCAACTCCGGAATGTCGCCCGTATCGATATATTCTCTAATCCTGTCTGCCTTGGTTGAAGTGCTGGTGGAGACTACATAAGCCCTCCAACATACGTGACGACTAGAATATCATGCTGCTGCAACCACTTATTGAGGACCTGACTGCTTGCCACTGGCTTTCCCCGAGTGGCCTCAAGACGTCCTGATTTTCTCAATGACAGGATCCAACGGTCCCCCTGGTGCGCGAAAAAGGGACGATAGTCCACCATACGAGGATGTAATGATATCGTATTCTTTGTGCAATGCAATCACAGGTTGCAAGCAATTCCACACATACAGATGGATTTCGAGCTTTCAGGAATAGCGGGACGCATCGTCAAAACCACTACCGTCAATATCACATTCCGCTCACCTGATTGACAGAGGACAGAAACTCAGCGCTCTCCAAAATCTCCTGCAAATGTTCCACCCCAAAGTTCGAGACCCCAATGGACTTTGTCAGCCCCTCCCTCTTGCGCTCCTCCATCTCCTTCCACACCTCCTTCAGCCGGCCCCCATGGTCGCCGGGCACGTGCACTAGGTACAGATCCACGTACTCCAAGCCCAGTTGCTCTAGCGACTCATGCAGCGCGATCTTGGCTGTATGCCCGGGCTGCAATGGACTGAGCTTCGTCGTGACAAAGAGCGCAGAGCGCTGCACCTCGAAGGCCTTGATGGCAGCGCCTAGACTCACTTCGTTCTTGTACAGCTGGGCACAGTCAAAGTGCGCGAAACCGTTGGCAATAGCGGATTCTACAGTGTTCTGTACATCTTGTTGGTAGAGCGCCGTGCCGGTGCCAAATGCGACCCAGGGGACTTGGTTGCCGTCATTGAGCGAGATTGTGGATATCGTCATACTGTGAAGTAGAGTTGGCGAGCAGGAGAATAACGTACTTATACCTCAAGTGGTGATGAGGTGCGAAATCTTTCCGTCAAATTGATGCATAATTGGACCATATTTATACCGCTCAAGCGGATTGAATCAGGGTATAGTCCACAGAAGTCCTTGTTCATTCTGCATGTATGTACAGTTGCAATTTATGGCCTTGGATTCATCAGATCTGGTTCTCCACGGCCCGGGTCCACGAGACTCTTTCGTCGCCATCAACTATCTCCTTTATGGGGGGGGATCAAAGTCGACCTGGCACTTCCGTCCAAGGATGCGCTCGGCCTTGGCAGGTCCTTGGTTGAGGAGAAAGCTGCATATAAGCATTTATATAGCGACTGAACAAAACGTACTCGACTTCTGTGGGACGGGGCGGCCGCCGGGCAGAAGTACTGGGGTCGACTTTGACAACCGCTGTAGCGGTGAGATCTGGCGCAGGTCCTCTGTGGGGTGCCGGGGGTCCTGGCGTAGTGGCTGGAGTCCTGGCTCGTAGGTAGTCGCTACTGCATGTCGTAGTCGGTCCTCGATAGATAGAGCCGTCGCCTCCCGCTATAGAGGTTTGGCCTTGGGTTTCCCTTGCAGTCCTTGCCCGTTCCACCGCTTGTCCGGTCTGAGCGTCATAGCTCTGCTCCTGCACGCTAGAGTTTCGCCACCAAAAACATCACAGGCCTGTTAGGGAAACGCCCGACGAAGTCACTTCACAGCTGGTCTGTAGTTTTCGGTTTTCAAGAGTGTCATTGGCACGCTCAGGTGAGTGGTCGATGACACTATCGCAAAACGCCTCTTTACGGTCATATGTTCAAGAATTACAAGGAGGGTGTTGACATTGGCCGTGTGGAGGTGGCCCCGGTGCTCAATGATGCTGTCGCAGCAGACATTTTTTCTGCTCCGACATATTGACCACAAAGAAGGAAGATCGTCGTTCCTTCTGATTACAGCTCCGACCTTTCTTCATAACTCGATTCGAAATGAGGTGGAGAGGGACTTGATAGCTCCTATACATGTTGCTCAAGTCCTTTTCCGCCTCGGTTCGACCTCGATGTTTGCACTGACCATTGCCAAGACCAATGTCAAGCAGAGCTCCGAGGTCCAACGTGCCTGCACAGGCATACGCACCCGTCGAGCCCGGTAGCTTCATCAATCTTAGTCCATCCATAGTTAAGCATTCCAATGATGATATTTTGCGCATTACCAACGCATTATAGATCCTTGAAGACACATGCGCTTGACTATCGCAGGCTGTTCTCCCTTCCCTGGATCACAGAAGCACTAACACAAAAGGAGTATTTGGTAGGCTTAAAAAACGACTGACGGCGCTCCGCCCCAGCATTCTCAATTATCTCCATCTCCTCGGCCGTCAACTCCGGAATGTTGCCCGTATCGATATATTCTCTAATCCTGTCTGCCTTGGTCGAAGTGCTGGTGGAGACTACATGAGCCCTCCAACATACCGACGAAATGAAAACATACGTGACGACCAGAATATCATGCTGCTGCAACCACTTATTGAGGACCTGACTGCTTGCCACTGGCTTTCCCCGAGTGGCCTCAAGACGTGCCCTGATTTTCTCAATGACAGGATCCAACGGTCCCCCTGGTGCGCGAAAAAGGGGTGATAGCCCACCATACGAGGATGTAATGATACCGTATTTTTTGTGCAACGCGATCACAGGTTGCAAGCAATCCCACACATACGGATGGATTTCGAGCTTTTAGGGATAGCGAGATGGGTTGTCAAAACCGCTTTCGTCAATATAACATATTCATCACATTTCGCTCACCTGATTGACGGAGGGCAGAAACTCAGCACCTTCCAAAATCTCCTGCAAATGCTCCACCCCAAAGTTCGAGACCCCAATGGACTTTGTCAGCCCCTCCCTCTTGCATTCCTCCATCTCCTTCCACACCTCCTTCAGCCGGCCCACATGGTCTCCAGGCGCATGTACCAGGTACAGATCTACGTACTTCAAGCCCAGTTTCTTCAACGACGTATGCAGCGCGGTCTTGGCCGTCTGCCCGGGCTGCAGCGGAGCGAACTTCGTGCTGACGAAGAGCGCAGAGCGCGGCACCCCGGAAGCTTTGATAGCAGCTCCCAAGATGACTTCGTTCTTGTACCGCTGTGCAGTGTCAAAGTGCGTGAAACCGTTTGCTATGGCGAATTCGAGAATGTTCTGTGCGTTTTCTTGATGGGAAAGCGCTGTGCCGGTGCCGAATGCGATGTTTGGGACTTGGGTGCCGTCACTGACTTGAAGAGGAAGGAGTATGGGTATCGTCATGCTGCTGGTGAAGCGGGACGTTGTCGAGAACATTGGGAAGTGGCAATATACTTATACCTGGTAGTAATATCGTCGTCATGATGCTGTGAAGTGCAATGGTAAACGAGCAGATTAGGGAAAAGATTATAAAGGCACCGATGTACTTATGATACGATCCAAACTGTCGATCGCGATCGCCACGTCGCTACGTCTTTCCGAATTAAGATCCAAAACACAAAACTGTTGGAAATCCAACCCGCCAAAGGCCCAATACAGTACAGTTGAAATGTTCATAACGCATGGATCCCAACGGCGTTCCCATGATAATGCATAACCTTTGCATAGCCAATATTGGGAATTCTACCCCGAAGCGAGGTACGAGCGTAGGGTTAGAATCACATCGGGGTTTGCAATATTTAAGACAGGTTAGAATGTCGTCTATGTGCTTCGTTGCTCTGTGACGTTTAGATACAAAGGTA